>JAWQFJ010032323.1:27500-42448 GCA_034096865.1 Theodoxus fluviatilis | reverse complement strand
CGTTCTAGCTCTGTTCTAGTGATTACTAGAGTGGGCGCGCCCTCGGACTGCCCCGCTACTCCTGTTATTGCAAACCCGGGGGCGGCTTGAGCCTTGTTGGGAATGCGGGGGGGTGGGGTGAGGCTCTGGAGCGGACCGAGAGACAGTAGTAGATGAGAAGTAGATAGGGGTTTTTTCTTTTTTTGGTTAAACAGGCGAGACAGTAGATGTAGGAGAGAGAAAGTGAGAGAGAGAGAGACAGTTAGAGTTAGAATAGAGAGAAAGTAGATGGGGGGAGGCGTGTGGGGGCCTTGGGGGAGGCAAGTCAATGAGTAAGTATAAGGTAGTAAAGGAAGTAAAGTAGAGGGTGAGCCGGCAGTAGAGAAGTCGGGGGTGGGCGGCAATCGGGGGCAGTATAGAGACGAGTAAGTAGAGTCATTCTTTAGGTAGTAGAGAACCTGGCAGTAGGAGTAAGTAGATAGAGAGGTAGGGCAAGTAACAGTAAGTTAGCATTAGAAGTAAGTAACAAAGTAGACGTAGATAAGATGGCATCGGCAAGTAGAAGTAGTAGAAGTAGATCTAGGAACCGCGGGCAAGTAGATAGTAGTAGTAAAGTGAGTTAGAAAAAGTAGGAGAAGTACTGGCAGTAGGGGGGGGGGTGTGGCAAGTAGAAAGTAGTAGTAAAGAGACAAAGAGTAGAGAGACAGTTATAAAATGTAGAAGTAGTTTAGAACGAGTTTAACAAGTAGAGTTTCGCAGTCAAAAGTAAAGTAGAAGTAAAAAGAGTAAGTCTGGCAGTAGATAGTAAAAAGTGGTTAGAGAGTTTAGAGTCAAGTATAGTAGAGTTAAAGTAGAGCGGCAGTAGGCAGAGTAGTAGAGTAGTGAGTAGTATAAGTAGTAGAAGTCGTAGACAAAGAGGCGTAGGAGAAAGAGTAGACTGTAGAGACGAGAAAGTATGGCCGTCATTTCGGCAGTAGGATTCAGAGTAGAGTTTCAGTAGAGTGGCAGTAGTACAGTAGAAGGGTTAAAGAAGTGATTTAGTAGAAAGTAGATGCAAGCGGAGGGGCACGTGAATGTGGGGGGGGGGGCTGGGGGGGGCAGAAGTCTAGCATCACCCAAGTTAGAAAGTAAGAGTAGAAGTACAGTAGATCCAGAAAACGTAGTAAGAAAGTAAGGCAAGGCAAGTTGGTAGTCGTAGCAAAGTAAGTACGTAGTAGAGGGGCAAGTAGAAGTAAGTATAGTAGACAGTTAAGAAGAAGTAGAGTCAGAGGAAGAGAGTTAAGTGTGGCAGTTAGTTGGGGGAGGGCAGAGTTAGAGACTGCAAGTAGTAGAGTAAGTCAGTTTGAAGTAAAGTCGATGTGTAAGTAGTACGAGTTAGAGATGTGTTTAAGTTACAGTAAGTCAAGTTGGGGCAAAGTAGCAGTATAGTTGGCATTAGAAAACGTGGCAGTAGAAAGAGTAGAGCAGTAAGAGTAAAGTATTTAGTTAGAAGCAGTAGGCAGTACGTAGAAAAGAGTAGAGTCCGGCATTAGATGTAGCTAGCAGTAGCGGGCGGGGGGGGGCCGGGCAAGTAGAGGCAGGAGGTTAGAGGCAGGCAGAAGGCGCAAGTAATTAAGATAACAAAGTTCAAAGAGAAGACGGGCAAGTTACGAAGAACGTAGTAGTTGGCAGTAGACTCCCTTCATAGTCCAGTAGTCTAAGTAGAAGCAGGGCAAGAGGCTAGTAGAAGAAGATGCTGGCCAAGTGGGCAAGTTAATCAGTATAAAAACTAGTTTAAACTGGGTGAAGGTGGAGAGGCAAGGTAAGTAGTAGGCTAGGGGCACATCGTAGTAAAAGTCGAGTTACCTTGGTGTGGCAAAGAGTAAGTAGAGCTTGAGTACGAGTTAGGGCAGTAGTAGAAAGTAGAGGGGGCAGTAGTGGCAGTAGAGAGTAAGTAGACAGAAGATCCGGCAACAGTCAGTAGTTAATAGTCTAAGTAAGTAGACATGGCCAGTAGTAGTATGGGGAAGGGGGCAACAATAGAGTCAGTCCCCGGGGCAGTAGAAAGTAGATAAATAGTAGAGAAGTAGTAGTTAGAGTAGAAATAGAGTACAGTAGTAGGAAGTAGTAGCAGTATAGTAGAGTTATGGCAAGTCAAGTTATGCTGACTATAAGTAGTACCAGAGTTAGCGTAGGCTTGGGGGGCAGTAGTAGAGAAGTATAGTAAGTAGAAGCAGTTAGTTAAGAGTTAGAGAGAAAGTAGTATGAGAAGTAAGTAGACATGGGCAGTAGAAGGTAGTTTGGCCCGGGGGGGGGGCACGAGTAAAGGCAGAGTAGAAGTAAAGTAGTAGCAGTAGTGGCAAAGTAGGCATAGTAGAGCAAGAAAAGTAGAAAGTTAGAAGGGGGGGGGGGCAAGTACCAGTAGGCAGTGTAGCTATTATTAGAGTACGGAGGGGGGGCGGGCCGCAAGTAAAGAAGCAGTTTAGACAATGTGGTAGTCAGCACGGCAGTCTAGGGTGAAGTTAAGTAGAAGGTAAGTTAAAGGGCAGTAGAGAGTAGATCTAGTAGAGTAGAAGAGTAGCAGTAGACAGGTAGAGTAGTAGAGATGTAGAGAGTAGACCCGTAAAGACAGTAGTAGAGACAAGTAGAGCGTAAGGGGAAGTTAGAGTAGGAGAGGGAAGAGTCAGAGAGCCAGTAAAGTAGATAAGGCAGTAGAAGTAAGAGAAAAAGTAGTACAGTAGACGAAAGTAGATAAGTAGAGTAGTAGATTCAGTAGAGAAAGTTAGAGCTTAGTCAGGGTCAATTAGGAAGTAAGTTAAAGTGGGCGTGGGGGGGCAGTGCTAGTAGTTAGCAAGTTAAGTATAGAAGTAGGAAGTAGTAGTAGCGGCAGTTGGCAGTAGGTCAAGTCAAGTAAGTGGACTAAAAGAGAGGCTTTGGGGTGGCAGTTTTAGTAGATAGAGTAGTAACGGCAAGTAGTAAGGAAGTAGACATGTAGTAGACTATAGTTGGTCGGCATGCAGTAGTTAAGAGTGTAGAACAGTGTAGAAAGTAGAGATAGGGGGGGCAGTAAGTAGAGGTGGGGGGGGGGGGGTGGGCAGTAGAGAGTAGTAAGAACGTTACCCATGTAGATTAGTAGGGAAGGAGTAGTAGAGTAGAGTAGACGGTAGGCAGTAGAGTAGATAATGAGTATGGCAGGGGGTGCGGGTGGTATGGACCGGGGGCCAGAGTAAAGTAGAGTAGATAGTAGAGAGTGTAGTCAAAGTATAGTAGTGAGATTAAGTAAAGTTCGTAAGTAGAGAAAGTAGTCGGGCAACGGCAATTTCAGAGTTTTTGGGGAGGGGGGCTGTAGGCAGTAGAAAGCTCGGGTCACTGGGCAGGCCAGGGATTGCCGGCACGCAGTAGCAGGCCCAGGGGGGGGTGGTACGGGGCGTTGGCAGTAGGTGGGCGAGGGGGGGGGCAGAAGTCAGTGAGCGGGGGGCATGGGGGCGTTAAAAATGGGGGCAGGTAAAGTAGGTAGTATAGAGGCAGTAGTTAGAAGTTTAAGTAAAAGAGTTAGGTAGTAGATAGTTAGAGTGGGGCAGTAAGCTAGCAGTAAGTAGTAGTAGAGTAGAGCAGGCACAGTAGAGCTTAAAAGTAGCAAGTAGAAGTAGAATAATTCAAGTCGAAAAGACAGTAGGCAGAGTAGAGAGTCAGAGTGAGTGAGTAGCAAGTACAGTGAGTAGTGGGGGGGGCGGGCCCCCCAGTAGTAGTTAGACGCATAAAAGTAGAAAAGAGTAAGTTAGAGAAGATAATAAGAGTTAGTAGATTTAGTAACAAGTCAAGTAGAGTAGTAATAGACAAGTTTAGAAAGTAGACTAAAGTGGGGGGCAGTAAGTACAAGTATGCGGGGGCGTGTTAGCGGGGCTGTGGGGGCAAGTAGGACGGGGGCCGGCAGGCAGTAGCAGTGGGTGGCAAGAAGTAAGTAGTGGGCAGAAAAGTAAGTAGTAGGACTAAGAAGAAAGCAGTGGTGGGGTGGGGGCCAAAGGTAGTAGAAGTCAGGCAGTAGAGTAGCTTATATGAAGGCAGGGCAAAGAGTTAGAGGGGCGGGGGGGAGGGGGCAGTTTGGGTGCAGGGGCAGTAGTATAAGTAGCTCGGGCAAAGCCGGTTCGGGGGCCGGGGGCCCCCAAGTAGAAGTTAGGGGTCGGGGAGGAGGGGGGGGGGGGGGCAGTAGACTTTAAAGTTCGTGGGGGGGCAAGAGTGGGCCACAGGTATTAGTACGCGGGGGCTAGTAAGTTCAGAAGTGGTGGGGGGAGGCAGTAGACTAGAGAGTGAATGTGGGGGGGCTAAGTAGAGGGCAGTTAAAAGTGTAAGTAGAGGGGCACGTCAGTCAGGCAAGTAGAGAGTTTTAAGTAGACACAGTAGCATAAGGCATGAGGATCTTAGGTGTGCAGTATAAGTAGTCAAAGAAGTAGGTGCTAATAAGTTAGCTAGGAAGTAGTAGTAGAGAGTAGATAGTACGGGCGCGTGAGGGAGTAGAAGTAGAAGAGTTAGTTAGTACAGTAGAGACAAGTAGTAGTAGATCGAGTTCGGCAGTAGACAAGAGTAGTAGAAGCTCTAGACGAAATAGAAGTAGAAAGTAGAAGTTTAAGTAGATGGGGCGGCAAGTAGTCAGTGGGGGGCAGAGTAGATGGCAGCAAGTAGTTACTGGCATGTAGATAGTAGTAGTAGTAGCATAAGTGGGGGGCAGTAGAGTAGAAGTGTAGACGGGGGGGCAGAAGTATAAAGTAGAGTTAGAGATAGAGGAGAGTGGGCAGTAGAGTTAGAAGTCGCGGGGGAGTTGCGGGCGTAGAGTTGGGCAGTCGATGTTTGGATGGAGGTTGGTGGGCGCGGGGGGGGGCAGAGTAGAGGCAGGAGGAGTAGGGCAGTAGGCAGTAAGAGCGGGTGTGGCAAGTAAGTAGTAAGAAGTTAAGTAGAGTAGAAAGTTTAGAAGTAAAGTTAAAGGAGTAAGTGAAAGTAGAGTAAAAGTAGAAAGTAGGCAGTAAAAAGAGTAAGTAGAGTAGATAAGGCAGTAAGGGCTCGGAGGGCACGTAGTACAGTGAACGGGGGTCGGCATGAAGCTGTGGCTAAGAAGTTAGACAAAGTAACTACTGAAAGTAGAAAGTTCAAGGTAGCAGTTAGAGTGGCAGTCAGTAGATTGTAGTAAAGGTACTGAAAGTAGAGTTAGAGGCAGTTGAAAGTTTAGTAGAGACGTTTTAGAAGAAAGAGAGAACTTGCAGGCGGCTTAGTGAGAAAGGCTTGGGCGTGGCAATGGCGGGGCCAAGTAGAGGCAGGGGCTGGGGCCAGTAGGGGGGGGGCAGTGAGACGAGTAGTGGGGCAGGCAGAGTAGATAGTAGAAGAGTTAAGTTAGTTAGCAGTAGACATAGAGTTAGTAAGTAGTAGCTTAGAGGGGCAGTTAGTATTTTAGATGGTAGGAAGAATCAAGTAGAAGAGAAGTAAACATGGCAGTTAGACAGTAGAAGAGGGCAGTTAGAAGTTAAGTGGCAGTCAGTTAGTCAGAGAGTAAACGAGAAGTAGCATAAGAGGCAAGATAGAGGGCAAGTGGGCACGTTAACGGGCAAGAGTGGCGGTGGAAAGTAGTCAGAGGGCATGGGCAGTAAAGGGCAGTAGAAGTAAGTAGAAGTAAGTAGTACGGCGGTGGGGGAAAGTTAAAAAGTAGTTCGAGAATGTACAAGGCCAGTAGAGCGAAGTAGTAGATAAGTTAGTAGAGTAGAGGCAGCCGGGCCTAGGAGAGAGTTAGTAGACCGAAAGTTAGTAGTAAAGTAACGTGTGGGCAAGCTACGTTTTTAGAACAGTGCGGGCGTGGGGGCCAAACGAGTAGTAAAAGTGGCAACGTACAAAGTAGAGGAACGCGGACGGGGGCAGGCCAGTAGTAGAGAGAGTAGAAAGTTAGAAGTAGTAAGTAGAAGAGTAGTAGATGGGGGCAAGTAGTTAGAAAATGTATGTAGAGTTACGCCCGGCAGTAGATGGAATTGGGCAAGGGGCGGCAAGTTAGTAGTAAAGTAGAGCAATGGGCAGTTAAGACACAACAGTATAAGTAGAAGCAGTGTTAAAAAGTAGTAAGAAGAGTTAGGATCAGTAAGAAAAGTAGATAGTAGTTAGGGGGCAAAGTAGTGGCAGTAGAAGCACAGTACGAAGAGAAGTTGTAGAGGGCAGAGTAGTAGATTAGTTAGTAAGTCAAGTAGATGATGGGGGGCAAGTAGTAAGAGAAGTAGGGACGTAGATATAGTAGAGGAAGTTAGAGGGTGTGGCAGTCAGTAGAATTACTTAGTTAGGTAGAGGAAGTTAGAGAGGGGGCGGGGGGGTGCAGGCCAAGTGGGTGACATAGGGGGCAGTAGAAGTAAAGAGAAATGTAAGTAGTCCAGAAAAAGTAGAGTAGATAGTAAAGTCGACAGAGGTAAGTAAGTACGAGGCCAGTCCGGTTGGGTGCGAAAGCCGGGCCCCCCCAAGAGTAAGTAGTTAGTCAGCAGGAAGTTAGTAGAGCGGAAGTTGTGGGTGGCAGTGGGGAGGGGGGGCAGTTGGGGGGGGGCAAAGGAAG
This sequence comes from Theodoxus fluviatilis, assembly GCA_034096865.1. Classification (NCBI taxonomy): domain Eukaryota; kingdom Metazoa; phylum Mollusca; class Gastropoda; order Cycloneritida; family Neritidae; genus Theodoxus; species Theodoxus fluviatilis. The sequence continues at coordinate 35,916 of JAWQFJ010032323.1, read as the reverse complement.
ACCAGAGTAAGTATAAAAAAGCGGCAAGTATAGTAGAGAGAGTAAGAGTTATTAAGGGCACAAAGTAGAGTAGAGGCATCTCAGTAGCATCTCAGTAGTTTGGGCGTGGCAGTGAGACGGAATCAGTCGGGCGGGCGGCACAGTTAGAGAAGTTAGAGTAGAGTCAGTTTTCGCGGGGCTATCCCGGAGGGGGGCAGTAGTTAAAAGTCAGGCCAGTTAGAAAAGTAAAGGCAGCTAGACCTAGACAGAGAGTAGCAAGTAACCGACCAGTTAGAAAAGTTAAGTCAGTAGTAGTAAGTAAGGGCAGAAGTAGACAGTTTAGTTAAAGTAGATGGGCAGTAGAGGGCAGGTGCAGGAGAGTTAGAAAGAGGTAGTAAGTAGTAGACACCTGTGCAAGTAGATTAGTAGAATTAGTGACGTTAGAAGTAGATTTTAGAGTAGAAGTAGTAGTAGAGGCATGCACCAGAGTAGGACTTAAGTAGATAGTAGACCAGTTAAAAAGGCAGTTGCGGTGAGGCAGTGAGTAGAAGTAGTAGAGAGAGTATGACGAAAAGGCAGTAGACTACGGGCGAAGTAGAGTTAGACCAGTAGTAGCAAGTAGGTGGCAAAGCTAGAGGTAGACTCGCGGGGGGGGGCAAGTTACCAGTAGTAGAAGTAGTAAACAAGAGTAGATCCAGTGGGCCTCCCGGCGGGGGACAGTAAAGTAGAAAAGTAGAGATTAGAGGCAGTTAAGTATAGAGTGTAGTTAGGGCAGTAAGAAGTAGATAGTAGAATCGATTGGGTGGCAGTAATAGTAGAAAGTAGATAGCCCCAAGTAGTAGATAAAGAAGTAGGTAGATAGTAGTCACCCAAGTAAGTAAGTAGAAAAAGTAGACAAAGTAGAGGGAAAAGTGCAGGAGAAGTTAGTAGAAGTTGTCGGCAGTTAATAGTCAGAGAGAGAGTAGAAAAGTAGAGTTAGATGAGTAGTAGAAGTAGATAAAGTAGTAGAAGGCAGTTAGTAGTATTAGACGTAGTTAGAGTTTAGAGTAGCTTAGAAGAGTATAAAAGTAGAGGCAAGGAGAAAAGTTAGAAGAGTAGAGAGTTAGAGAGTAGAGGGGAAAAAGTAGAGGCAAGTTTAGACGAAGTCAAAGTTAGTAGATAGTAGAGGCAAGCAGTAGATGAGGAGTAGATCTTAGAGGTGGGGGCAGTAGAGTGGGCAGTAAAAGTACCCAAGTTAAGTAGATAAAGTAGATAAAGTAGTTTTAGGAGGGCAGTAGAAGGGCTGGTACAGTAGATACTAGACCAGTAGAGCAGTAGTAGAGTAGTGGTTGACGTTTTGGGGGGAAAAAGTAGAGAAGAACCAGTAAGTAGAGGATAGAGGAAGTTAGAGAAGTTAGTAGAGCCAGTAAGGTAGAGACAGAGGTGGAGAATCAAGTAGAGTTAGAGTAGTAGTTAGAGGCAGGGCATCAGGAGGGGCTAGGTACCGGGGGCTACGTAGAGTAGATCGGCAGTATTATGTTTTAGAGGCACAGTGGTAGTAAAGTAGTTAGTCAGTAGCAGTAGAATGGCACGTTGTAAAGCTTAGAAGGCAAGTAGAAGTAAGATTAGTAGGTAGACCGAAGATATAAGTAGTTATGAGGACCAGGGGTCCGGGCAGTAGATAAGTAGAAGTAGAAGTAGTACAGAGAGTAGTTAGACTTAGTAGTAGGCAGTAGATTAGGGAAGTTAGTAGATGGCCAGACGAGTAGACGAGACCGGCAGTAAGATTAGTAAGTAAGTTAGTGGCCGGGGTGGGGAGGCACAGTAGTCTAGTAGAAATGGCAGTAAGTAGTAGAGTAGAGAGTTAGATAGCAGGACAGTAAAGTTAGAAGGCAGTAGAGTGCATGTTCGAAGTAAGTAGAAGTAGAGGGCCAAGTAGAGTTCAGTAGTAGTAGGTATAAGTACAGTAGGGGCAGTATAGAGAGACAGCTAGAAAGTTGTAGATGCAGTTGGGTAGATAGTAGGCAGTCAGTAATAGGAAGTAAACGCGCAAGGGCGGCAGTTGGCAACGGCGGGGGCAGTAAGTTTTTAAGTTCGTTGGGGGTGGAGCTGTGTATGTGGCAAAGTAGAAATGGCGAGGGGGGGGGCGGCAGTTAGCAGTAGAGGTTACAGTCAGAGAGCTGCTGGACCTGGTGGCAAGTAGTAGAATAGAGTTTATCTTGAGCAAGTGAAACGGCAGTAGTAATGTAGACTCGGGGCAGTAGCCAGGGGGCAGTTTAGAGCATGGACTCGGGCCGGCAAGTAGTTAGAAGTAGGTTAGTAGAACAGTAAGTCCTAGTAGAGGTAGTAGACAGTTGGGCAGTAAGTTAAAAAAAGTAGTAGAAGTAAGTGTTATGGGGGGCGGTGTCCGAGGCAGTAGTAGAGCCAGTAGACGATTCAGGCCGGCAAGTGAGTAAAGAGGAACACTGTGGGCGGGGGTGGGCTAGTATACGAGGGTGATTCCCTAGGCATAGTAGTAGTTAGACCGAAGTAAAGTTTAGGATTGGGGCAAGTAGGAATTTATTAGAGAAGGGCAAGAAGTAGTAGTATCGAGGGGCAAAGAGGTTAGTAGTTCCAAAAAGGTTTTTCTTTCGTGGGTCGGCAGTAGTAAGTTAGATATTAGTTCTGGAGCGAGAAGTAGACAAAGTAGAAGTAAGTTAGTAGAACAAAGTTTAGAGTAAAGTGTAGAGTAGAAGAGGAGCGGGGGCCAGTCTGAGGCTTGTCGTGGGCAAGAGTTTAGGCAAATGTAGTAGGTAGTAGACTCGCTAGTAGAGTAAGTTAGAAAGTGTTATAATTAGAATCAAAGTACGAGTAGATATAGTTAGAAGTGGGCAGTTAGTAGTATATGTGCAAGTAGAGTACGCTAGTGCGGGGGGCAGTTTTTAGATCCGGGGGCATTTAGAAGTAAAGTAGTATAGACTCGGCCTATAGGTTAGGATCTTAGAGACGTAGCAGTTAGAATAAGTTATAGTAGAAGTGGTGGACGCTTGTTCTAGTAAGTGGGCACACAGTTAGAGGCGTAGAAGTTAGTAGTAAGTAAGTTTAGAAGGAAGTTGCCAAGTTAAGAAGGGGGGCAGTAACAAAGTCAGTAACATAGTAAGGTAGGCTAAGTAGAAAGTCAGTCAGTAGATGGCTTAGGTCAGTCAGGTAGTCCCAACCTAGTAGAAGTAGAGGAAGGGGCTCTGCTCCGATGAAACCGGACTTGTAACCTCTTTTCACTTTTTCTCAACCTTCCTTTTCTGGGCGGGCAGTAGTATTAGTAGCGTCCGCCTTTAGGGGGGCAGTAGTTAGCGTGGCAAAAGTAGAGAGAGAGAAGCAGATAAAGTAGAAATGTGGCAGTAGAAAGTAGTGGGGACGGGGGGGGAGGCAGTTTTAGTAGAGTAAGTAGACTACAGTAAGTAGAGAGTAACGTTAGTAGAGGCATGGGGGCAGTAGAGAAGTACCTTAGAGGCAAGTAGAGTAAGTAGAAGTTAGGGGCAGTGGGCAGTTAAGTTAGTACAGGTCATTAGAATAAGTAGTTGTTAGAGAGAGTAGAGTAAGTTAGAAGTAGAGTCAAGTAAGAGCAGTAGTAGTGAGGAGTAGGGGCAAGTGAGATACAGCAGTAGAACAGTACAGTTTCGTAAGTAGACGTTACGTCAGTCAGAATTAGTAGTAGGTAAGTAGTAGAGTGGCAAGCTAGTAGAGAAGTAGACAGAGAGTAGTAGGGGTTGGCCTGGAATTCGGGGGCAGTAGATAGACAGTAGAGAGGGGGGTGGCGGGGGGGAGGGATAAGTAGATAGTCGAGTAGATAGGAGAGTAGAAGTAGATGTGGGGGGCAGTGGTTAGACGGGCATCTTAGAGACAAGTAGTAGACTAGTAGGTAGATTAGATAACAGTTTAGTAGATAAAGAAGTAGTAGTTAGAGGAGTCAGTATAGTAAGGAACCAGTAGTCGGCAGGCGGCCGGACCCTCGGCAAGTTAGTAGAGAGTAGACAAGTAGAACATTCTTAGTAGACGGGGGCAGTAAAGTAGAGAACCAAAGTAGTAGAGAGAAAGTTAGAAGAAGTAGAGAGTACGTTAGGAGCAGTAGAAAGTAGTAGTAGGGCAGTATAGATTTTGTTATCGTTGGCCGAAAGTGTCGAGGTAAGCAGTAAGTAGGTTTTAAGTAGTAAAGTAGTAAGACGTCCTAGTAGTAGATCAAGGTAGAGTTAGTTAAAGTAGAAGTAGAAGTAGCCGTAAAAGGTAGAGAGGAAAGTCAGAGAGTAGAAGTCAAAGGGTGTGCCGGGGGGGGCAGAAGTAGATAGTTCGAGTAAGTACATGGGGGTGCGTGGGTCCGGGTGGCCGTGGGTTGTGTCTCAGGTTGCGGGGGGCATAAGTCTCAGAGGCAGGGGTGCTTTTTTTTTGGCGTGGAAGGTGCTAGTCACTAGGAGTTAACACCAGCTGATCGGACACCGGGATGACGAACGTAAGCCGGAAGTCGATCGAGGACGCAGTGTCACCTAACCACAGAACCTGTTCTTCCGCGAGTTGTGAGAGTGCTTTGAGAGGTGAAGCATTGTGGTTAATACGCTTGTGGCGATTTCTGATTGTCCTGCAACTGCTCGTGGGGAATTTGCCGCGTAGGATTATTTTCAAAGCACCCCACCCCCCTACCCACCCCTCTTTACTCCATACCCCTCTCCTCTTTTCGCCCTACCCAGCTCCCTTTTTAAACTGTTTTCCTTTTTCCGCTCTGTAAAAAGTTGTATACTTTCCCTTTCTCATTTTTTTTTTTTTTACCCCCGTATTATCGCTCCGCAGAGATCTGGCTAGGGTTAACAGAGGTCTGCCATTTTGTATATGGGTTTCTTACCCTAATTTACAATATTTGGGACCCCTCGCGTCTTCTTCGTGGCGTGATGGGGCACCAAAAACCTGGCCCCCCGCCACCCCGACCCCCCTCCCGACTCTAAGCAGACAAAAGGCCAAGGCACAAGTTGATCAAGGATTGACCAGGCAGGTATAAGGATTTGCACACTGCGACTCGAGGGTGGTCCCAGGGTGGATTTAGATTTGCAACCTTCGACCCTCGCGTTCAACAGTTTCCTCTACAGACAGTCTGCAGGGTGTTGTTCTTTATTCGAGGGAGTGTTTGGAGGAGGAGGGGAACCCTAAGCCACAGCGGAGATGCCGTACGAGACGAGGCCCGTCCGGCTTCGTCTTCTTCGGTCGCTTCGGGCCTTCACAGTGGAAACATTTAGGGGGTGTTGGGGGTGTTCTCTTGATTGGGGGTCTATTTCAGTACAACCATTGCATAATCTTCTCCTAGATACAGCAAGACGCCTGCTTCAAGGGGAATATCGACGGAACCCCGGACGCAACACCCCCCGGCGCCCGGGAACGAAAAAAGAACGGTGGCATTTAAAAGTTGTGCAATGTACGGGTATTTGCTTTATGCATTCGCGTTAAATCATCAGCATTTCCTTAATAGTACATGCTACGCAAAGCAAATATGTTGACTGTTTTGGTTAGATGAAGATATTTTGAAATATAGACATGTTCAATGAGATAATATGCAAAAAAGAAGCGCAAATGTTAACTGAGACTTTTCGTTATGCTCAAGAGTCTTAACTTGTGTTTGACTCGTTAGCCGAATGAAGATCTCTCGGTCAGTAGTTTATTACTAGTTTTGGTGTTGCTGCTTTTGAATTTTTGTCCTTTCGTATAACCCATTTCTTCTACTTGTCTGGTTTTTTCTGACTTTTTTTTCCACGTCCCATAACTCGTTTCAGGTTTTTTTTTTTTTTTATTTTATAATTTTTTTATACATTTTTTAATAAAAAATTATATTTTGTTATTTTAAATTTTTAAAAAAAATTTAATTTTTTTTTTTAATTAAAAAATTTTTTTTTAAATTTGTTTCGTTTTTTTTTTTTTTATAAATAAATTTTAGATAATAAAAAAAAAAAAATAAACAAAAACTAAAAATTAAAAAAAAAAAAAAAATTTAATATAAATTTATAAAAAAAACCAACCAAGATACAGGTATATATTATATAGAGATTGTCTGGTTGTTCTCTTGTCTGTTTGTTAATGTTTTCCCCCTTCTTCTTACAATATTGTCTCCTATGACGTCTTGTTTTTTTTTTTTGGGGTTTTAAGCACACAACTTAACACGGGGGAGGAGCCTCTTACCTTCCGTGGTTGTGTTTCTGTGTCGTTCATTCTAAAACGGTGTCCCTATTGGTTATACACCCGTCTCCATTTCAATCAAGGTTGTCATCGGGTTTCGTTTTTGTTTTTTTTTTTGAACACACACGAACCATTATGACGGTGCGTACCTGGGGTTGTTTTTGTGTGTTTGTTGTCTGCCGTCCTCTCAGTCCTACTCATTGTATATGTCCGCTTGCAACATGTATTGGTGTTTTAATTAAGTTTAAAATAAATAAATTGAATGTGTAAAGTTGTATAGTATTTAAAAAATGTATTTAGTAAAAAACGATCCAATTGAAACTACCCCATAAAATGTCACCTTCGGTTCGTGGGGTTTTTTTTTTTTTTTTTTCACACCACTCCTAGAAACCCACACGAACCACACACACTGACCCCCAACCGGACACACACCAACACCAAAACACCACGCACCACACAACAAACACGCGCACGACCCGTCTATCAATCCAATTGTTTTCTGTTTAAACTATATAAGTTCTTTTTAGACAAATATCGCTGGGGGGGAAACAAGAAAGGACCCTCCACCTCAATTTGCGAAGAAAAAAAGGAAAGAGAGAAGAAAGAGAAATTTAAAGTTAGGGTTTAAATATAAATGAAGACCAAATTTGACCATGTCAAAGTATTATCATTTTTGGACATGTCTAGGAATTTTGGTTATGTTTTTTTCTTCTTGGGGGAACTGAAGAGTGCTGCAACAAATCGTTTTATCAAATCTGAGACGGTGAAAAATACACAAACTTTTCTCTCAACACACATTTTTCAAGAGGCGGATAGAGGATTTTTTTTAATTGAAAGCAAATACGAGGATCATTGAACGAGCTCTTCGCAGTCGGTCAAGACCGCGCGTCCATTCGTCATAGGGATCGTGAGGCGGTCGTGGCCAGACTTCGGCACTGCGTGGTGGAACTGAGAAGCGGAGACTGAGCAACACTGAACACCGCCCGTGGCTGTTTGCACACGAGGTTATGGCGCAAAACTGCCGGCACAAACACCCAGGGTTGTAAAGCTTGTTAAAGCGAAAAGGCCTGATAAATGGGAAGCCCCAGCAACACGGCGCCTGCAGTCGCCCCGCACAAAAACCAGCACACGGCCTGCAGGCCCGCAAAACAGCGCGGCAAACACTGCCAGGGAGGGAGCCCTCAGGGGCCGCAAAGGGACGCAACTCTCTGATCAATACAGATGCGTTCAGAGTTGCAGGGATTGATGAAGGGGCCGTGTGGCTTGGACAGGCCGTGGGGGGTAAAGGGGAAGAAGGGGGCAGTAGGAGGGGTGCGGAGGCGTCCCGCCGTGCCAGATGGGGGATGCGGGCTCAGTTGAAATCCCCCTTGCGCCCGATTGATTCTTACTCTCGCTACCCCGACATCGGCACTATTTTTCTTCGCGCCCCGATCCCTGATCGCAATCTGCTCTGGGAGGAATCAAGACGAGGTGCAAAAACTGCCGTCTCCAGGGGCTCTAGAGGAAACGAAGAGTGCCCGGGGGCGAGGAAGAGTTCGTCTAGTTTTTCGGCACGCCCTCTTTCTCCAAGTCTATCCCTTACACACTGCTCCCCCCCCCCCCCCCTCACATTTCCCCCTCAACCTTCCAGTGCAGGCCCACCCTCCATCATAATTCGCCAGACGGTATGCTGCTCCACTGGGGTGTAGTCGAGACTTGGAAACTCCCGTCGCGAAAAATATGTATATGTCCAAACGAGGCATCGGGGAGTGGCGAATAAAGCTGCTTGTTTTACAGCAAACCTTAGCAATGGACGCAGCGTCTCTGACCAATTTCCAGGGACGGCATGCGGCTCGTGGGACTCGTGAGGCAATCAATGCAGGGGAAGAGGGAAGGGCCCAGCGAGAGAAGCACGACCCGGGCGGCGGAGGGCGTGGCCTGATCGCAACGTCACGACCTACGTCACGAGTGACGTCACATCAACGAAGAACTTCAAAAAGACGCCGGCGCTTCAAAGAGGGCGCCGCTCTGGCCTGAAAGTATCGTCTGGACGTGGCCCTTGGGACCAGGCGTGACGTCACGGCCCGGTCTGAACGTCCTGGTGGTGTTTTCTGGCGCGTCCGTCATGACATAAAGGTGGAGAGTGGCGTGGGGTTTATGTTTCTCATGGAAGGCGAAAAGAGAGGATGTTGCACTTCTGGGCCATGATGATCTGAGCAGTTTGGTGTCTGACTAGAGTTAGAGCAGTGAGAAAAGTGCCACAGAAAAATGATGACATGTTATGTAACGA
>JAWQFJ010032323.1:15000-22500 GCA_034096865.1 Theodoxus fluviatilis | reverse complement strand
ACTGACAAATTAATATTTTCAGTTAGTGAGCTTTCATCGGAGAGCGAACAGCGCAGCTATTGTAAAATAGTGGCTCACCGGAAGTGATGATCCCGCGAATCCCTACCGTTCTCGCAATTCGGCGAAGCTGGCGGTCGTGTTAGATAGTGTCTTTGCTTATCCCTAAACAAGCCCGTTATTACTCACACCACCGAACATTCTTCATCCTTCAGACGCTCTCCCCAACGCCACCTGGCGCCCAGCTTTGGCTTCCCTGATGAATTGGAGACCTTTCCTTGGTCACTGTGGACAGCTCGTGGGAGGTCATTAGTCTCCCTCACAACACACCCAACTGACTGCTCGTCATCCTAAGCCTGGCAGCCATCCGTTGAAATAATCGGATTCTCTCCAGTAATTTGGTTTGACGCGATCCTTGCAGACAAAGGGACGGAAATAGTCCTTGCTGTGTGTCTCTTCCTGGTTGGGGTTTGTGTCTTTTCTGTTATGAGATACACATCTGAGTATGTAGGTAAATATAAGAGAGAGAGAGAGAGAGAGAGAGACAGACAGACAGACAGACGCACGGACGGACGGACGGACGGACAGACGGACAGGCGGACAGACGGACAGACGGACAGACAGACAGACAGACAGGCAGAGTCACAGAGAGATTTTACTCTATATTCAAAAATTCATAGCAGTTTTCGTGTGAACTATTTGCATCTTTACAATTCACGTGGGTTTTAATAATATTGTTTGGATTGTTCTTGACTACATACATGACACTGAAAATGTATTCAACCCCATTCAAAAATCAGGCGGCAAAGTGAAAGCTGTCAATATACTGAGAACGGGTAATCTCTGGACCAAATGAGGCATCTACGTCCATGCCAAGACTCGCGCGCTGATCATTTGTTTGTGTCGTACATGGACACCTAAGCCCATCAGGCAAGTGCTGGGACTATCCTATCACCCGTATCGCCAGGGAAAGCTACGCGCCTGCTTGTTTGAACAGGAATCTAATCCAAGCTGCCACAGTCTTAGGTACACAAGTTCTAGTCGTAGTCCCTTCAGTCTTGGGAGTCGCGTACCCCTGGTCCCTTCTCCGTGCCCCCTCCCCACCCCCTCCCCACCCCCTCCCTCCCCACCCCCTCCCCGCTCCAATCTGGTCTGGCCAGAGGAAGCAATTCCCTAAGTCGATGGTAATTATATCAGCGGTATTGCCGGTGGCTCTCCCTCCCCTCTCATCAACCCCCTAGTTTCGACTTTCTGTCGGGGTCGTCCTCCCTCCTCTCCTTCTCCCTCTGTAAACTGCCCACGTCTGCCTCCATGGTTTTTCCTCAACCTCAGTCTGTTGCCTTTATTTATCCCTTCCCGTCCTGCTCATTTTATCCTCGTCCGTAACTCGCGTCTTTGCCTGGGCCGTCAGGGCGGCCTGTGTTCACCTCCAGACACAGGGCGACTTCGCTTTGTTCAGCGTCAGAGCGGATGGCAGTGATGCATGGAGTTGAAATAAGGATAAGGTTTACATGACGATCAAGTGTAGCGCATAGGTTCTTCTGAGGCTGTCACTTCAGAAAGACGTTGCAATGACCACCAGGAATTTGTCTTGCCAATAATCAATTGAGCGATAGTTTGATTGGTTACACATTTGAACATCATCAAACTGAATTACATGAAGATGCGATATGTGGCCAACTGAAATCATGCTTACCGATATTTGCAGTTCGGGAGTGGCATTTCAAGACCAGTGTGCAGTCGTAGGAAAACACGACCATTTTCATGTGGTTCCTTTCCGTTTTGGGGTGCAAAAGGTCCCCGACAAATAAAATGTTACACGCTGCAGCCATAGCACGGAGATAAAAAAAACGTCGTAATTGCTTCAGGGTTGACATGCTTTTACAGCGTACAAACGATTGCCACATAGAGGCGGAATGAGCGGTGCCTCATCTTCCTCTCCCACCCCCACGGTGCCGTGGCCAGACGAGCCGGTGGTCGGACACACCACGGTCTGACGGCCTCGAACTTCATTCGTCCCTTGGCACTTGACCTCTCCTGTCCTCGTGACCCTTGACTCCTGATTCCTGAAGCAGCATCCTGCTCTCTAGGCTAGAGTTTTTGGGTGACCCCCTTTCTATCGCCCTCCTGTTCCCCCTTTCCTCCTGCTCTCCACAGCATCCATCAAGGCTCCTGTGGGAGCGACAACTCTTTCGATTGCGGGCCTTCCATGTTCCTCAAGAATTACTGCTTTCCTATTTACGTCCTTGTCCTCGAGAGAGACGTTCCAGTCAAAGTCAGTCAAAGTGTAGGGAGTAAACAGAAGAGCCGTCTAGTGTGCAGAGAGAGAGAGAGAGAAAGAAAGAGAGAGAGAGAGAGAGAGAGACAGACAGAGAGAGAGAGAGTGAGAGACAGACAGACAGACAGACAGACAGACAGAGACAACAGTTCTTAAATAGTAACTTTAATTGTTCATTGTATATTGCCCCATTTACCAGTTAATCCTTTGGTTTCAGGTGCAGTCTTATCTCTTGTCTGTGTGCAGCTGCGTGTGTGTCGTGAGTGAGGTACATCGGGAAATGTCCATGTTTTTTGCATAAACGGCGTGTTAGGGTGTGTAAGCGATGCGTGTGTTTGGCTTTTTGTTTTGTTTCTTTTTAGCCTTCATCACTTAGTTTTCCTCGTGCTCGTTTTTTAAATGATGTCACTTGGCGCAATAAATTACTGTGTACTGTGTGTGTACTGTGTGTACTGTGTACTGTATAAAGAGAGAGAGAGAGAGAGACAGAGATAGAGAGACAGACAGACAGACAGACAGAGAGAGACAGAGAGAGACAGAGAGAGAGAGAGAGAGAGAGAGAGAGAGAGAGAGAGAGAGAGAGAGAGAGGCAGGCAGGCAGGCCGGCAAGCAGACATGCAGGCAGGCAGGCAGGCAGGCAGGCAGAATGACAGAGACAGAAAGACAGACACTGTAAATGGTAATATTCCCAAGAGAGTTGACAGATGAGCTTTACAGTCATGTGTTGTCTTTGCCTGCACAGTGTTTCCGCTCCAGTTTTCAAAACCAACCCCATCTTTAATTTAATGCCCCGACCCCAAACTCGGTAACTCTTTTAAGCCGCCTTGTCATCATCTCTTCTATCATCTTCTCCATCTCGCCGACCCGTATGCCCCCACTCCTTGTCCCCATCTGTCTTGGTCTTTGTGGAGTGAGAAATTACCTGTAAATCTGCTGTTGGGCAGCTTCGCAAGTGATCTCTCTCCATCCGGGTCTCATACCGCCATTCTCCCCGGGGTAGGCTGCCCGGGGTTGGTGAGGAGCTGGGGAATGGGGAGGGGTGTTTGTGGGGGGTGTTGGAGGGGTTTGCAAGGGCTGCCAAAGGCTGTCGTCTGAGCAGGCAGAAGACCTCCCCGGGTTTCTCCCTCGGTATCCTTCCCGGCCAATCGGGCACCGCGGCTATCTGGCGATCAGGCGACTGATTGGGTAGACGACCTTTCCCAGCCTCGGGGGCCATCTTGGAAATGTCATCAGGCCAGCTCCCACCTGGCGCACCGCACCACAGAGACGGAGGAAGGGAGGGCGTCCGGAAAGAAGGGAGCGTGGGTTGGCTGTGGAATCCTAGGGAGAGGACATGCACTGGCATGCTGCTTTGGAAAAGATGGAGGACGATCCACAGATAGCGATCGCGCCAGAGAACTGGCATGAAATAATTTGCGAGGTTAAGTCTGGTAAACAACAATAATGGAGGTTTTCCGCATGAGCAAAATTATGCGTCGACCAAATGGTGGAACGACGAAACATTGACGTGACGTGTGCAGGCAGGGCGGATCAGCATCACGAGGAGTTTATTCCACCGTTCTGGCAAAACAAACCTTAGGTTCACTGTGCGTAAGCAGCGTGACAAGGTTTGCTGAATATAAACATGTCCACAATTAACTCTTCTGCAAATTATATTTCAAGAAAAAAAGGCAAATCGAAAAAAAGTTCAGAGGCAATATGACAAACAGTCCCACTTGGAAGGGATTTGTTTCCTAATTTGATTTAGTTTAACATCTCTCCCGTTAGTATAATCTCGTCCTTTGCATTTCCTGTGGAAAAGTAAACTCAAAGCGTGTCAAACAGACGTCCAGAACTATACTCGTCAACAGTAACTTTTAGCAGCTGCGATTTCTGGCCCCACTCCAGCAGCTCCAGCAGGGGCGTCCCAAGCAGCCAGATACTATAGATAGCAATGGATACACATTAGGTATTAACAGATCTCCTACTTTGCAATTTTCCTTGATTAGAAAAGTTTGGCCTGCAGTGAATTGCACGGAACACCCTTCTCTGGTTTATCTCACCTGCGTCTGTTAATTTTGTACACCTTATCCTTGTATGTCTGGACATGGTACTAGGAATGTTAGTGGTCTTTCCTGTCTACTGCGGAACTCGAAACTCTAAAGCAAGCCTTTTGATAGGTTCAGTGGACTGGATAAAAGTCGCCCCTCTGGATCACATCTCCCACACTTACGTGTCGCCTCTCCTTGCCTCATCCGGGCACTAAATCTGAGCCAATATCAGGAATACAGCGGCCGCACTTGAGCGCAGACAGCGAGGCCGTTGGCTGTCTTTATGAAGACATCAAATCCAAACGCCCAGCTCCGTTTTGGGCGCAGGACGCGGGAGCAAGATGGCTGCCCGGAGCTCCACCACCGTCTCATCCAATCACAGAGAGCCACGTTTCGCCGTAAACCGTGTCGAGGTGTCGTAATGGCGATATCCCTGGCACGCGGCCTGCAGGGGGGCAGGGGTCTTTACGCCGACGTCGATAGCGGAGCGCAAGTAAATCAGAGCGTTCCATCTCGCTAATGGAGCCGCCCCGAAGAACGGTAGCTACCGTGCCTAGATTATGTCGTCACTGCCGCTCCCGCAATGTCGCAAGCAAGCTCCCTCCGCCAGGTGTCGCCAGTCAGGGGAGACAACGCTCTCTCTTTTTCCTACTTCCCTTTTCGGTGCTAGGGATTATGGGCTTCCCCGAGAAATAAAGCGAAGTTTGTTCTCGCTACTTCTGAGTCCACTTACCGATTTAACCCTTAGATATGTGTAAGTAGTAATTGTAAGCGGGGAGCAGAGCTGGTAAGTTAAAGGTTACATGATGTACACCTTTACGATTATCCCAAAAGAGAACTGAATTTACCCCAAAGAAGGTTGGTGGCAAACAGCCGAAAGCTCCGACTATGTGAGTTGATAGTGATCGCGTTAAGGCCTGCTTTATTTGAGCAACCTTAAGGCCTAACTTAATAGCCCGACTGTCAGACGGGAGAACCGGCGTGCGGGGTTCTCGCCGACTCTGCGTTCGTTCTCAATAGAGCGCGCCGAGATGACTCCAAACGCCGGTTCGCCCGTCTGACAGTCGGGCTATTAAGTTAAAAGGCCTAACTTGCTTGTCGTTCGGATGGTGTCGGCGAAATGTGTGTCGAGGCCTCGAACGCGTCCCGCGTGTCGATGCGTTGACCTGCATTTCCAGTTGTAAAAATGTGAGCGCTTTCACAACCTAACGATGCAATCAACATACAGCTGTGATAAATTAATGCTGTTCATGGCTTATATTTTCTTTGGATGGGTTTTGAGTATCAACAGATACAGCGTTTTCTGGTCGAACCGTAGATTATATCCGCCATTTTAATTGTGGAAACAGTCGCGAGAAGCCAACAAAACCTCCTCCGAAGAAGAAGATTCGGTTTCTCAGCCAATGAGGAGCGAGCTCCCATAACATGTGCTGCAAGCACTTTTTTGCCTGACACCTTCTCGCCGACAGAGAGCGAGCTAGCTGTCGGGGCATTCGGCGCGCACGAAGCACGGGCAGTTGAGGGCAAGCCCAGTTCTCGCCGCACGAATGGCACGGGCGACAGCTGCACGGGCCTGTCGCCGTGCAACCGTTCGGGCTATTAAGGCAGGGCTTTACGGCCACTTTGCCGCAGCAACGATTTGATGTAATGTTATGCTGCGTTCTGATTGGTGAGATAAGACTGCTGCTACGGCCAAGCAGGTGTCAGCGTTTCACAGGTAAGACCCTTCTAGTCCACTAGAGACTTCACCTGCCGGAGAAACAGTCTCTAGCACAGTTGACATCACGTGATGGAAGGATTTCGTCCGAAAAAATTCAAATGAGGGTCACACAAGAGGCTTGTGGGATAGCCGATCCGCTCCCTGACATAGGCCGTTAAAGTAGTTCTATTTCGCACGAAACTCATAACTTACTTTTGTTGAGGCAATAAGCAAGCGTTTATTCGATAAATAAAATGTTTGTGTTGAAATGGAAACAAGTTTTGACATCTGAATGATTTCTGTAAAAAGTAGGGAGGAAAAGTATCAGAACGAACTATTTTTGGCGCAATGCTGTAATGCGAAGGGTCAAGTCTATTACTAAATCCTTGTGAACTCTGCCAGAGTCACTACTGACTCAGTTTCACAGAATGAGTTAATATAGACCTTTAGTACTGTAGTCAGTGACTCTGTGTAAACGTCTGTACACGCTAGCGTGTGCTCGCAAAAACGTACTCCTGTGCTTGCGTACCTATTTGTATGTAGTCGTGCATTTGAACGCGCACACGTTATGTTTGTTTGGAACGATAACATTTACCATTCAAAGTTAATGATTCCTTTCTTTTCGGCTAGAAATATTCGCTCCCCTCTACATAAGAGACAGTCATAAAACACCATGGGGGCATGTTCATTACAACATCGTTGCGTAAAAACTCCGAACAACGCCAGCGACTTACGGGCTGAAAAACCTTAGAGCGAGTTGAAGCATGCAACACACACGGAAAACACTAGCGTCTACACCCATTTACCTGGAATACTGTGGTTAATAAAAATGATTTTCCATGTCAGGGGACAAGGCACGGTTTAATCATTTCCAGTTCGCGGAGTCGACCCGAAGAGGACCCATAAAAACGCACTAAGTACCCTTCTTCCACAACTCACAGACGCATCAGCGAAGCCGAGGTAGCACCATGAGCCACTGCTGGGACGAGACTACAAACGAATTTCATCTGCAGCCAGAAGTCCCTTCGGACGGGACACATGATCGCCCATCAATCGCGTGCCGTCCTCTCTGTAGCGTCTCATTCTGCCAGCGATGCCCGAGGGAAGGAGGCAGATGATTGACGAGCGTGCCCATGTCTTGCTGTGGCAGGGGCGTCTTCCATAGTGCCGCTTCCGGAGGCAAATCGCCAGACTGCTCAGCCACAGGCATCCACTGCCCCAGAGTCTCTGATAGATCGGTGTGATCAGTCAAAAGAGCCAACTTGTAGGCTAGCGCTTCGAGCATCGGAGCATCGTGGAGATTAATTTGTTCGTCACAATGACTCTGAAAAAATTCTGATCAAAATACTCGTAAGAAAAGATATTACAAGGAGATCTTGCCAGATGGCGTTACCATGGAAACAAATGCAAACTACAATGGCACGTGCAGGATGACAAGTTGTTTCTTCCAACAAAATATTAAAATGTCGATTTTATCTTTGCCTTTTAAGGACCCA
>JAWQFJ010032323.1:7500-10000 GCA_034096865.1 Theodoxus fluviatilis | reverse complement strand
ATGGAAATCTGGCGATGGAGAAGACTCCCTCAAGACAGAATCGTTTATGCTTTGACAGCTTTTCTGAAACCCAACTCCAATGGTTCGTTTTAAATTGATTACCATGTGCAATCAGTGTGACGTTCCTTCATTTCACTTATTGAACTGCAGGAAGTCGACGACAGTTTTATATCTGACGATGCGTTTACAGGATATGGCAAAGTATAAATGCTGGCAGTCTGCGAGCAACGATCTTTAGAACACACTGGTTCATCTTCCACGGTCACTTTCCAGTCTGCGTCCTTCAAAACTTCACTCAAGCGTAACAAGTAAAGACAGAAAGGCATGATATTTATGTGATGCGATGATTCACCACGCTCACCAAGGTAGAGTTATAGCAGGGTGAATACGTTTGAGGATTCGTCCACAAGACACGTTAGGGTCGTGTTTGAAGCTGGCTTTCACATGTAGTAAGACAGCTTGCACGCGAAAGCACTTTTCTCAGAAGTAACTTCCTGGTGAGGTTTTTTATCAGCGGTGGGAAAGGGCCCGGTCATTCCTCAGCCACGGGCTCTAATTTCCGAAGTGCCGTTATATATATCACGTCCCCCGAGAAAGGAGGTGCGAACAATCGATGAAACGACTCAGAGAACACACTGATTCGACAAATTTAGCAAGTAGATGAAGTTGCGCTATCTTTAATTTAAAAAAGTTGTCTAAAGAGAATACAATTGTTAACTAGAGAGCACGCTCAGAGCGAAACCCCCCACCAAGGAAGCCACACGTCCTCATCCATGGTTTGCATATTTAATTCATGCATGATGCTCTGCTAGCCAGGCCTGATGCTACGAAGTGTAGATCACTTCAGTGGCTGAAAGCATCATTAGTGCGGAACGCATGCGACGACATAAATAGTCTGACGTCATCAACTTCGTGATTTGCGATACAATTTCCCTTTTTGGCCGTAATTCCAAAACGAAAAAACTGATAACTCCAACATTTATGGATTTTCACCCTGACCTTCCACCAAATTTAATCAGGATCCATTTTGAACTGTTTGAGTAATTTTGCTAAATAACAAACCGAAGGTAAAACATAATCTGCTCGGCGGATATCTGCACATGTATAAATGTAGTCTCACCATTAATAGGACAGTGGGATTCCTTATTGTGGCGGTCTTCTTGTCTATCATCGTGACTCTCGGCGCCGACAGTGGTAGGAGGCCAGCATTCCTGTGCATGTGGAGGTTCAGCAACATCAACGCGTGCGAGGGTATTTATTACATCATGACATCTCTACCTGCTGAACCTTTTCAAACGATAAAGCTTCATTAAACGTTACTTCTGTGTTCAGTTGCCTTAAGACATAGTGAAAAGAGGAGGATGACAAAAAGGGATGTCTGTCCTGACAAATAGTTCAGTCCTTACTTCCCACCATACGTGTACTTTTTTTTAAAAAGTGCTGCCACACCGCTATCACGAAGCCACACGACGTTTTTGATCACAGGAACACGCACACGACCCTCTGATGAAAAAGCCACGTGGCGTGGGCCAAGTATGTTCAAAGCGCCGTTTTCTCCGTCGTGATTGATGGGGACTCGGGTTAATAAGGCTGATGCACGGACAAACACATTTCTCTTCGTCTGATTAGCGTCATCACGCTAGATAGATTCTGTCTCCGCTCCGACGGTACAAAATCTCCGCTAACGTGTCTTTGTTCCCTGTACGCTCAGTGAATGTCCCGTGGCCGTATCGCCACTAATGTTTTGAGACCACTCTTTGCTTTGGCTGTCTGAGGAATCTTCGTGGGACTTCAGAAAGCTCATTCCACCTGAGGAGAGGGATGGATCTGTTTGGCTCGTCAGCAGTAAAGACTCCACCTCTGCAGTATCTCGACAGACGGAAGTATCCTCTGATGTACTCGTATTTCACCTGGCGTCTGTAGATTGCAATCCGCATGCACGTGATTTGGCC
The DNA here is from genome assembly GCA_034096865.1 of Theodoxus fluviatilis. Taxonomy (NCBI): domain Eukaryota; kingdom Metazoa; phylum Mollusca; class Gastropoda; order Cycloneritida; family Neritidae; genus Theodoxus; species Theodoxus fluviatilis. The sequence continues at coordinate 8,048 of JAWQFJ010032323.1, read as the reverse complement.
AACCACAGTTCCACTTAGAACACACGAGTGGAAGATCACATGCCGAACGTGGTGGGGTGGGATTCCTGAACACTTTCTGCAGTATGGTCGCCACACAGCAGTCTTCAGAAAGAAACTTTGGGCAACTCTATTTTCTGTAAGCCTGCCCATCCCGAACTGGGGCCATCAAAAAGCTGACTTGACACTACCAGTACGACGACACACCAAACTTTGCACGAAGCAACGTTTCCATTTGGTATAGAAAGCACTGCACCGAACTTGTCAGTTTTAAGCTTCATTTATTGAATTTTCAAGCAAAAATGTTAGTAGATGCAAACATGATTCAAAGGACGTATATCCCATTGTCTAGATGTACAGTGAAAACGGTTTTAAACTAACACGCTACAAAACAAGAATTTCATTTGAACATAAGCCCCAGAACGCTGTAGAAATCAACTCATTGTCTTCTTTTTCTATTCTACATCGAATCAATAGTTGTAGATGTATGGAATAGAGACTACTGCTGCAGGCGTGAGCTGGTTGCTCAATCCATGGGCCAACTAATGGCC
>JAWQFJ010032323.1:0-5000 GCA_034096865.1 Theodoxus fluviatilis | reverse complement strand
GGTGGCAAGACCAGCAACATGTTGCAGGTTCATCCATGAGTAAAGGACGCCCTCAAAACGCCAGCCCAAGTACATGTATTTGTTTTTTAACACAACGCCGAAAACTATTGCAATATTACTAATGTTGCCGTCAAACTTTTCGGGAAATGACTGCTTGCACAATACTTTTCTTCTGGGTTGATTTTATTTATTTTTCACCCATTTTATTTCCATTTCTTCCCTTCTCTTCCTCCTGGTGATTCTGTTCCTTTCCTAGCAGTTATGTGCGTCACCTTATCCCGTCAACGTCGCACGACAAACTGCGATCAAGTTTTCTCCATTTCCTCATGACTTTTTACTCTTTTGTTTCTCACTCCCTTCCCTTCCCAAATCGTCCACCACGTATCCCATACTTGCATTCCACGGACATTCATTACGCCGTTCTGTGAAAGATCAATGGAGAGTCAAATGGGAGGACTGTGTGAGAGAGGTGGAAGGGGAGGCAGATGGGGAGTCTACAAGATAAATGCCTGCCAGTGAAGGCCGTTCCTCATTTGCTCCAGTCTCCATCAGGAAGAGGTCGGCGAGAACTGGCCGGCTGGTGGTAATGCCACGTTATTGATGAGTCCTGCCATTGTCACCGACGCCAACAATCGCAGTCGAAGGCAACGAGTATGACGTCATACCAGACGTTGCCCGGATGAGAAGGGCCCGGATGTAAAGAGGAACAAATTTCATTTTCTCTTTGGGGCGTGACACACGTGACGATGACGTAGGGGGACTGGGGCGCCTTGCAGAGCAGTTGCCAGGACATGAGGACGTGACTGCCGTAATGGCCGCCGTGATCTACTGCCCATGTCTTCTGGTGTGTATAGAGTCTCCAGTGCGGAGAGGTATGCACCTCAGTTTCAAGTGGAGCGCAGCCATGAAGACCTTCATACAAAATATACACACTCTTGAGTGTCTAGGTGTCGCTAATAAAGTGTTAGCCCCGCACAGCTCATAACCCACTCCTTCAAAACACTCCTAGCCTTTTCTAACGATTCGGCAAAACCCGACACCTTTTCTATCGCCTGCTAAAGTCCGAGTTTGCAATGAGAAAAACGCTCTTTTGACGATGTTGTCTAACAACAACTGCAATGACAGCTCTTACATGTGGCTTACTTAAACCAAGGCCTCCTTCTCCATCAAATTAGAAGCAAAATACTGGTCAGGATAATTAAGTTTCCTCCGGAGTAATTTCCTCCCGTCTTCTCTCTTTCTGCAGCGTGACTTTTCGAGAGCTCAGTTAACGCCTATCGCCCGTCAATTAATAGCCCAATTCCGAATGCTGGGGTCCAGTTTGATTAGATTAAGCCGTCCAAGCCTGCGATAGCCGTCGTTTTTGCAGGCTTGACCTGAGCGCGGCGTTGGGCAATGGCTTGGGGTGCGAGCTGGGAGAGTTTTGAAGCAGGACACCAACTTGCCTGGTACTTCATCACGCCTGTGTGTCTCAGTCTCAAAGGCCCGCCGTCTTCCTCCAGCAATGAATTACAATTATCTACCCTTGCCCCATGGGAAGGAAGTAGAGAAGGAAGGGGAAAAAGTCGACACGAAAGAATGAAGCGACCTTTACGGGAGAGCGAGGTGAAAGAAAGCGTTGGTTCCATTGTTCGTTCCCATCGTGGAAGCACTGTGCTGGAAAGGGAGTGCTTCTTTGCGACCCTGCGTTTGCCTGCTATGCGTGGATAGAGACGCCAGGGCCTGGAAGCGTGGGAGGAATCGATAGCACAGCAGCCATTGCGTGTCCTTACGTCAGGGTGTGGAATGCGCTCTTTCAAGAGTAAGCATTTTCATATGGTCAGACGAATTACATCCGGAACCTTTCATACAGGCATTCAAAGTTATTATACGACTTGTTCTTCGTCAGCCTGAAGTTCCCGAGAGCCTCATTAAGACAGTGGGGTTTGTTTTATTCTTTTTCGAAACGCATTTTGCGGGAAAAGAAATGAGAGGAGTCGTTATCGGAACACAAGAGAAATGATGACAGGACTCGCACGTAAACAAAAACCATGATATATTTCTGGATGAGGAGTGCTTTGGTGCATGCCGGTAGAGAAAATTCTCTCTCTCTCTCTCTCTCTCTCTCTCTCTTTCTCTCTCTCTCCTTCTCTCTCTCCCTCATTCTATCTCTGTCTCTGTCTCTGTCTCTCTCTCTCTCTCTCTCTCTCTCTCTCTCTCTCTCTCTCTCTCTCTCTCTCTCTCTCTCCTTCTCTCTCTCTCCCTCATTCTATCTCTGTCTCTCCCTGTCTGTCTGCGTCTCTGTCTCCACCTCTCTGTGTCTCTAATGATTCATGCCTTAGTGTTGTGATGTCTTAAAGCCCATAACGCGTTCTATTCTATTCGCGTATGATATTTCAATTAAGTTGACTATATATATATATATATATATATATATATATATCACTGTGGTGTTTTAAAATATGTACATACATTGTGTACTACTATGACGGGTCGTCGGCCGCAATAAATCAATCAATCTCTCTGTCTCTATCTCTGTCTCTGTCTCTCTCTCTCTCTCTTTCTCTCTCTCTCTCTCTCTCTCTCACACACACACACACACACACACACACACAAGCACGCACGCACACACACACACACACGCACACATGCTCTCTCTCTCTCTCTCTCTCTTTCTCTCTCTCTCTCTCTCTCTCTCTCTCTCTCTCACACGCACACACACACACACACACCCACACACACATACACACACACACACGCACGCACACACACGCACACACACACACAGAGACACGCACGCACATGTACGCATGCACGTACACGCACGCATGTATGCACGCACAATGCTTCCTGGTTAACGACAGACAAATGGAAGCGTGAGACCATATGAATAACAGGTATTAGGATATTTGCTCAAAATAAGCTTGCAAAATCTGAAACAACAACGGAAATTCACACTGATACTGTCATGGAAAGATAACGAGTATGTTTTGGATTCTGCTGATATTACATTTTGCACCTTTTCGTACACCCCTCACCCCCCACCCCCCACCCCCCATGCCGAAGGGACGCGTGTACCACAGAGAAAAGAAAACAATTAGGAGAGGGATGAAAGATTGGCAGGATGGTTACGTGCCAAACTCAAGGCTGGACAAAGAAAATGGGCCAAACCAGACGGGCGAAAAAATATAAACGCACTCAACGGCGCCATATGTTTCCTTAATTGGTCCTGAAAGCATTTTGATGAGGGTAAAGCTTCGCTTCTCCCTTACCCCACTCCGCGCCGACTGAGTGCTAGGGGGAAAACTCGAAACAAAAACAGTAAATGGCTGATTTTTAGTTTTCCATTTCGCTTTCGCTCAGTGATTTGCGTGGCAGTGTTAGCGTCGAGACAAGCTTTGGAAGACTAAGTTGTTTGCTTCCTCCTGAGGAGTACTCTTTAGACCTTATGTTTTGCCCGGACTGGCCCGGTAAGAATCAGATGGAGGAGAGAGGATGACCCAAAATGCTTAATCAGTGCCTGGGGGAACAGAGCGGTACGTACGTACAGTCTTGACCACACTGAGATTTCAAAGAGAGGAAGTCGTTGTGAACGTCAACAAACCTCCGACAACTGCGATCGAGAGAAGCCAAGGAAGATACGGCCGATCGTAAACTACAGATGATTTCGTGACTTCACTTCGTGTTCTGCAAGTCAAGTCCAGGAGGAATGTATAGCCAATAAATAAATACATTGGGAGGAAATGTAAACGCAAACACTACATTAATAATAATAATAATAATAATAATAATAATAATAAAGTTTATTTACGCACATACCTTCCCTTGACAGGCAAGCTCATGGCGTTTACAATCCAAAGAATCAACACTCATACAACCGCTCAACACCACAATCCCACAAAAACTCACACACTACACACATAAACAAAACAAAAACTAAAGTCCAATAGAACAACTATACAATATACACAACACTTGCAGGCAAGGTCAAGTAAGGCGAAGCAGCTCAGCGGGAAAGGCGGATCGGAAGAGGTGGGTCTTTAGACCACTTTTGAACTGGGGCAGAGTGTCAGAATGACGGACTGAGAGAGGGAGACTATTCCAGGTTACAGGTCCAATATAGGAGAAGGCACGCTGTCCTTGAGTTTTCTTGTTACGGCGGGGGACCTTAAGTATTCTAGAGTCAGCAGCTGAGCGTAGATATCTGGAGGGCGTGAAGACTGTAAGCATTTCTGTAAGAGCGTGTGGTGCAGTGTTGTTGATGGCCTTGAAGCACAAAGTAGCAAGGTTATAATATATCCTATGAGAGATGGGGAGCCAGTGAAGTGTATGTAGGAGTGGAGAGACATGGGTACGCTTGGGACATGGAAAAAATAGCCTAGCAGCGCAATTCTGAACTTTCTGGAGTTTGTTAAGCAGAGTGTCAGGGATGCCAGCGAGAAGAGAGTTTCCATAGTCGAGACGAGACAACAAGTGATGTGATGAGCGTTTTGGTGGCCTGCTGAGAAAAATGACAAATGGTACTAATTTTCCTTAACTCATAATATGCTAACTGACATACTTTGTTGATATGAGCTCTCATTGACAGGTCATCGTCAAACATGACGCCAAAATTTCTAACAAACTGAGAGAAGACGATGTCACTGTGACCAATGGTTAGTTTGAGGGCCTGATCCGATTCGCCTCCGCCGCCCACCAGGAGTGCTTCAGTTTTTGAGTCATTGAGGTGGAGCTTGTTCAGGGTCATCCAACGTTTCACGTCAGAGATACAGTGTTCGCTGGTAGAAAGAAGAGGGTGGATTTGACTGGGATGGGAGGAGTTGTAGAGCTGGGTATCGTCAGCAAATTCACTTTGAGAGACTGAATGACTATCAATTACATTGGAGAGTGGTTGAGTGTACAGTAGAAGCAGCAGGGGACCCAGAACAGAGCCCTGAGGGACTCCGTACTTGAGAGGTTTAGGATCAGAAGCAAAACCCAAGATCGAAGCAGCCTGTCTACGTTCTGAGGGATATGAATGC
>JAWQFJ010032316.1:0-20000 GCA_034096865.1 Theodoxus fluviatilis | reverse complement strand
CACTAGGAACTATGTAAAGGCTGCACAGCCTACCTCATAGAATTTTTCAAGTTCAAGTTCAAGTTTAAGTTCAAATCAACATAGATAATGTGAAGAATGGCTTCTATCTTTCCGGCGTATCCTACGTTGCTGCCAAGTTTGTTCTGTCTCCTCTCTTCATGTAATGAAACTTTCCCCTTAGCATCGTCTGTGTTAGAAGAGAGAGCGAATCCGTAACGTAAACAGAGTTAGAAGCTGGAGCGATAAGAAGTGATGTACGTACGTTTGCCTTGCCATTTTCCCCAACTTTGTGTTTCATTGCATTGTTTATTCAAATAGCTGTAACTTCTTGAATTTTCCAGATTTAAACACAATTTTGGTACCGTTGGGAAGCTGAAGTTCTCAATTATACAAATGGAACCAATAACTCCCAGAGTGAAAAACTGGCTTATGACCAATTTTGTAGCGCTCAATCACGTATGTGCAGGGTCATGAAAGAAAAAGTTCACAAGAAGGGCTCAACAAGCACTAGCTGTTTCGATGCAGCTGTGTGACGTCTGCAGACCCCCCTTTTTAAGGGAATGCACCTCAGATTCAGGAACATTTAACGTAAGATATATGTAAACTTCTTCTTTTTTGTCTGAATGTCAGCCACCTTTATCTGTCATGAAATTTCATATTATTCAACATTTTAACAAAAGTTTCCTATCTTACAAAACGGCAAGTTATGCAAAAGTTAACTGTGTAAATTTTCCTTCATATCATTGGCGCGTAGAAATCCCCCCCCCCCCCCCCCCCCTCCTAACGATTTGTGTAAACCAATCCTTTGCGTGCCTACTATCTTTTTCGCAAATGTGAATCATTCATTGCTGAAACATTTTGATTAAAGTCGTTAGGCTTATGCATCGGCTGGTAGATGAGCCAGCAAATATCAACTCTACGTCATGCCTACGGTGCCTAGAAATGGCATTTGAAATTGCGTTTCTGTACACCAAATTCCTTTGGAAGCCCACCATATGTCTCTGTAATTTAACTTACTAACTACGGTAACGTTTCAATCATAGTCGTAAGTCTTACAAAACGGCAAGTTATAAAACTCAGCCATGTACATTCTACTTAAAGCCTGTGGAGCGTAGAAAAATCCTTCCCAAACGATATTGCATAAACCAACTGCTTTTTCTAAATGGCAGCTATCTTAGTTTGTAGTGTGAATTATGTATTGCTTCAAACGCCTCTATCAAACTCGCTTGTCGTATACAACACAAAGACAAGCAGTTTTTAAAACGGCAGCCCTGTAAATCCAGCTTGATGCCTCTAGCGTGAGCAGGGAGATCCATTAGTCTCTTCCACAGCAGGTGGTACGTGACGGGACCTGGGGGACAAATGGCGAAGACGACTTCCCTACCTCTCAGTCTTCCCAGAAGCGCACACACACTTTCCCTCCTGCCTCGAACAAAAGCCTCGTCTTATTGCGTCCGAAGAAAAGAAGCCCAGCAATTGACAATGCTTAGTACATAAAGGTTGTGTACATGTATTGTTCATTTCTGTGGTTCTCATGGTTGACTTGCAAAAATTCAGGAAGAAGCTTAGATAAGAGGTTTGCTTTTTCTCTTTCTCCCCACTGCGTATAAAAGGTGATCATGTAAGTGTTGACGGACTTTAATGCGTTTGTTTCGTAAATAGTGTTTAGATAATATGATTTGAATAAAGAAAGTTTTTTAATGGGTTTTAACAGATTTATTCTGTTTCTTTATACTATGAACAGTACGTATCAATCTTAATGCTGCCCAGGCCACAGTGACTGTCCAACGATCTTATTCATGAAGCTGATTTCGTTTCACGAGAAAATTAAAAGCATACTGCTCCGGAGACAGAAAATCAATCATAACGCCGTCCAGTATCTTCCACGAGTAAAATCTTCTCCACCGAATTAGGTCGGTGTCGTGGCCAACTACAAATGTCCAGTGAGCAGACTGGAAGGAGCCCTTTGAAGAGGTTTGTGTTTTTTGCCCTGAATAGGTTATGCAGTTAGAGGATGATGTTTATCTATGTGGAGATAATCTGAATATATGTCCCCAAAAAATTTCCAATATGTCCACAAGGATTGGCCTTGCATGACTTGTAGCTGCGATGTGCAGTGTCTGAACAAAATATCCCGAGTCGGATGGTTGATCTGTACGAAGATTATGGATGCGTGAAATGAGCTCTCATTTTGCTAAGAGGTAAGTATGTGACCAATTTCGTGCTATGTACAAGGAGCCTTCTGTGTGAAGGCGTTCAAAGAAGTAGAGGGAGATCAAAAGCCAACTCTTAAATAGAGAGGTCACGCCTGCCTTCCACGAAGGTAGACTGATTCTCTAGTCAGCAGCTAACATAGGTGACAGCGTGTTATATAAGAACGAGCCTCACCAGGGCATGCTCTTCGTAGTCTTGCATTTCCTGTAAAGGATCCTCATGTGGGATGGGGGTAAGAATAGACCCACCGCGTCTCCCCACGCGATTCGTAAGGGGCGAATAACTCTGATAATCATGACTTGATTTGCTCTCTTCCCAACGAGCTCTACTATTTCGTGATCAGTGGCCTTAAATAGCCTACAGGAGCTGATAGGCCATATAACTCCATCCATCTATCAATCTATCTCTTAAAAGCAGAGCATGATGATGCATGTTTTGTGTCGTGTTGTCGTCTCTATTTCGTAAGTATATTTTACGTATTAGTTTTTACCCCCTTTGTGTCTGAAATTTGTCTCCAGACACACTGTCTACTCCACCAAACTTGACATTTTATCTTAGCTCAAAGAAGCCATTATTGAATAATGTAGTAATCAACTATTGATAAGGCAGTCTTTTGTTGCAATTCACAGTTGCGAACTATATATATTCTTTAAAGAGGGAATTGCGGTAATGGTTTGGGTAGGTGCAGGTCTGATGTCAAAACTTGAAGACGTACGTGTACAGATTACCCCAGTAAGGATTACACCCACAAGCGCTCTACCGTCCCTTCTGCATAGACAAGCTCAATATCTCCCATATTCTCGCCCCATCCCCTTTCTGTATGCAAGTGTGCGCGTGCGTGCTTGTGTGTGTGTGTGTGTGTGTGTGTGTGTGTGTGTGTGTGTAGTGTGTACATGTGATTGCGTGTGTGTGCCTTTGTATGTGTTTCTGTGTGTCAGTTTGCGTGTTTGTGCATCTGTGCATGTGTTTGTCTCTGTGTATGCCTGCGAGTCTGCCTGTTTGTCCATACGAATTTATTTGTAATTGTGTCTGTCGTATGTGAGAGTGTGTTTATCCGCGTGTGTTTTCGTACGCTGCACCTCTCTCTCTCTCTCTCTCTCTCTCTCTCTCTCTCTCTCTCTCACACACACACACACACACACACTTTCTCTCTCTCTCTCTCTCTCTCTCTCTCTCTCTCTCTCTCTCTCTCTCTCGCTCTCCCAGCTTTGTTTTACTACCTTAACAACCCCCCCCCTCTCTCTCTCTCTCTCTCTCTCTCTCTCTCTCTCTCTCTCTCTCCCTCTCTCTCTCTCTCTCTCTCTCTCTCCCAGCTTTGTTTTACTACATTAACAACAACCCCCCCCTCTCTCTCTCTCTCTCTCTCTCTCTCTCTCCCAGCTTTGTTTTACTACATTAACAACAACCCCCCCCCTCTCTCTCTCTCTCTCTCTCTCTCTCTCTCTCTCTCTCTCTCTCTCAACACACACAAACACACACAGCCCTGCCCTCCTTTTCATCTCCATATATATCATCTTCCTACCCACTCCACCACACGCAGTCTCACCCACACTTGGCACTCTGTCTCACTTCACGGATCCACCAGGCTGTTCCGTGTCCGTGTCGTCAGGCGTGGAGAGAGGTGTGGGGCAACAACGTGGGCGAGGGAAGAGCCAATGAGACCGAGGTAGCATGGGAACAGCCGAGAGGTCACACATGTGCAGAGGACGGTCCTGTTGAGGACTTTACACCTAGACAGTCCTCGACTCCGATTGGTTCCATATGTAGAACATCCCAAGCTGCGAACTTCCTCCTTGTCATAGCTCAGCTGCAAAATGTTGTAGATGTTTGGGTAATCGTCTCCTTATCTTCCAGCCAGTTTTTCCACTTCTGATTCTTCAATGTGTGTGTATGCCATTCGAGGCAAACACGCCCTTCGTGAACTCTGTCAGCTCTCGAGACAGAAGCCGTAGTAAATGATGACACGATTGTTGACATTATGAGTCGGTCACAGAGGAAGAAAGAGAAAACTTAACAACTGGGAGGGCTACATAAAAATCGACGATGAAAGGCTGAAAGAGATTGATGAATACTTATTACGTTTGAATGGTAAAACACAACGAAATAAGCGCCAAAGAAGAGAGAGAAAAATGCGTGGGGATGGGATGGGGTGGGAGACGGCGTATTTGTCAGCACATAATTTGCTGTTGTCATTGGTTGCCATTGCTTTCAGCTATTTTCGTCGCTTTTGCTGCTACCTCTGCTGTTGTTTAATGTCATCGTCTGACTTCTAAGACATGTTATGTTTCACACTTTGGTAATTCCACGGATTTCCACGATTTGTTGTGACTGTACAGATCTGGAGCGAAAGGCTTTGTTGCCTGATCCAGCGGCAGACAGTGCCATCATTCAGCTCAGGTAGCGATGTCGCTCCCTCTAGTGTTTGCTTCCTCCTCTTTTTTTCCTCTCGCTTCTCCGCTCACTTCTTCTCATTTGCCTTGCCTTGCCTTCCTGTCCTCTCTCCCTCCATCTGCTCCTATGGCCTACCAGTTTCCAGGGCCAATGCTATTAGCCCGCGAGTCACGTCTTCATATATATAAAAAAGGAAATCATAATTAAGCACATCCCTTTGTTTGACTGTCGGAACATGGGCAATAATTCATTGAGATGCGCGTACAATCGCTTTGCCATGCCATGTAGAACATAACTTCCGTCGCAATTGTTCACTCCATACATTCCAGAGTATATTCCAGTAGCATAATACGTGAGTTTTAGGAGGTAGAAATAAAATACAGACGGGGAAATGCCGTGGGTTTGACTGCCAAGGAATATTTCATTCCCAAGTTCTCAAGAGGTTGCTGGAGTGAAAATTCTTAAAGACCCAACTTGTATTGGTTATCAAAGTGATTTTTGCTGTCGTGCTTCACTAACTTTGGGACACTGCATATCGGAAGATATTTCATAAACAGATGGTCAACATATCATCAAAAGCTGACACACAGACAATTACGGACGCTGAAGCGTCACGTGCACATTATGTGACTGCCCTCGCTCAGTGAGTCAGTCTGATACTTTAATTCAATATACACTATGATTTACGACACAAGGGGTCATTTTGGTAGTTTTTATAGTTTACTAAATTCTGAACACATACAGTATATCCTGTGAGTTTCTAGTTTCAAGTCCAGTCGTAAATGGTCATATTGTTGTCTACAGAAAGAGTGTGCTCTCTTTTCTAAACAAGCAAGCAAACAAACAAACAAACAATTCCCAGCGTCTGATTGTGTACCATCTCATCCTGTTAATAGTGCTGAAATGGTCGTTGTCGGCAACATTTCCGGACACTGTACCCCAGTTTCAAATCTCGGCATTTCTCGCGAGAACGGACATTTATAAACGTCGTTTAGCTTCAGATTACACCCGAATCACGCGGACCGTTAAGGTGCATGGAGTACAGTATCGCCGAGCAAGATGTTTGTCACAAAACGCAGATACATTAACGCGGCTGGATCTTAGCATAACTCCCCGGGCGTGCGAGTCACGTGACTGTAAGGCCGAGATTTCAAAACTGGGGTACAGTGTCCGGAAATCTTGCCGACAACGACTCATTCAGCGTTTTAAGCTATATTCTACCTTACAAAGGAATTCGAACAGTGTGGGGTGTGTTAAGTATTGTCTGTAGTGTGTGGTGTATTACACTTACGTGCAGTGTGTGGTGTGTTACATATACGTGTAGTGTGTGGTGTTTTATATATACGTGTAGTGTGTGGTGTGTTACATATACGTGTAGTGTGTGGTGTGTTACATATACGTGTAGTGTGTGGTGTATTACATATACGTGTAGTGTGTGGTGTGCTACATATAATTGCAGTGTGTGGTGTGTTACATATACGTGTAGTGTGTGGTGTTTTATATATACGTGTAGTGTGTGGTGTGCTACATATACGTGTAGTGTGTGGTGTGTTACATATACGTGTAGTGTGTGGTGTATTACATATACGTGTAGTGTGTGGTGTGCTACATATACGTGTAGTGTGTGGTGTGTTACATATACGTGTAGTGTGTGGTGTGTTACATATACGTGTAGTGTGTGGTGTGTTACATATACGTGTAGTGTGTGGTGTGTTACATATACGTGTAGTGTGTGGTGTGTTACATATACGTGTAGTGTGTGGTGTGTTACATATACGTGTAGTGTGTGGTGTGTTACATATACGTGTAGTGTGTGGTGTTTTATATATACGTGTAGTGTGTGGTGTGCTACATATACGTGTAGTGTGTGGTGTTTTAGATATACGTGTAGTGTGTGGTGTTTTATATATACGTGTAGTGTGTGGTGTGTTACATATACGTGCAGTGTGTGGTGTGTTACATATACGTGTAGTGTGTGGTGTTTTATATATACGTGTAGTGTGTGGTGTGTTACACATACGTGTAGTGTGTGGTGTGTTACATATACTTGTAGTGCGTGGCGTGTTACATAGACGTGTAGTGTGTGTTGTGTTACATATACGTGTAGTGTGTGGTGTGCTACATATACGTGTAGTGTGTGGTGTGTTACATATAAGTGTAGTGTGTGGCGTGTTACATATACGTGTAGTGTGTGGTGTGTTACATATAAGTGTAGTGTGTGGTGTGCTACATATACGTGCAGTGTGTGGTGTGTTACATATAAGTGTAGTGTGTGGTGTGTTACATATAAGTGTAGTGTGTGGTGTGTTACATATACGTGTAGTGTGTGGTGTGTTACATATACTTGTAGTGTGTGGTGTGCTACATATAAGTGTAGTGTGTGGTGTGCTACATATACGTGCAGTGTGTGGTGTGTTACATATAAGTGTAGTGTGTGGTGTGCTACATATACGTGTAGTGTGTGGTGTGTTACATATAAGTGTAGTGCGTGGTGTGCTACATGTACGTGTAGTGTGTGGTGTGTTACATATACGTGTAGTGTGCGGTGTGTTATATATACGTATAGTGTGTGGTGTGTTACATATAAGTGTAGTGTGTGGTGTGTTACATATACGTGTAGTGTGCGGTGTGTTACATATACGTGTAGTGTGTGGTGTGTTACATATACGTGTAGTGTGTGGTGTGTTACATATACGTGTAGTGTGTGGTGTGTTATATATACGTGTAGTGTGTGGTGTTATATATATATACATGTAGTGTGTGGTGTGTTATATATACGTGTAGTGTGTGGTGTGCTACATTTACGTGTAGTGTGTGGTGTGTTACATATACGTGTAGTGTGTGGTGTGTTACATATACGTGTAGTGTGTGGTGTATTACATATACGTGTAGTGTGTGGTGTGTTACATATACGTGTAGTGTGTGGTGTGTTACATATACGTGTAGTGTGCGGTGTGTTACATATACGTGTAGTGTGTGGTGTGTTACATATACGTGTAGTGTGTGGTGTTTTACATATACGTGTAGTGTGTGGTGTGTTACATATACGTGTAGTGTGTGGTGTTTTACATATACGTGTAGTGTGTGGTGTGTTACATATACGTGTAGTGTGTGGTGTTTTATATATACGTGTAGTGTGTGGTGTTTTATATATACGTGTAGTGTGTGGTGTGTTACATATACGTGTAGTGTGTGGTGTGTTACATATACGTGTAGTGTGTGGTGTTTTACATATACGTGTAGTGTGTGGTGTGTTACATATACGTGTAGTGTGTGGTGTGTTACATATACTTGTAGTGTGTGGTGTGCTACATATACGTGTAGTGTGTGGTGTTTTACATATACGTGTAGTGTGTGGTGTGTTACATATACGTGTAGTGTGTGGTGTGTTACATATACGTGTAGTGTGTGGTGTTTTTTATATACGTGTAGTGTGTGGTGTGCTACATATACGTGTAGTGTGTGGTGTTTTATATATACGTGAAGTGTGTGGTGTTTTATATATACGTGTAGTGTGTGGTGTGTTACATATACGTGTAGTGTGTGGTGTGTTACATATACTTGTAGTGCGTGGCGTGTTACATAGACGTGTAGTGTGTGGTGTGTTACATATACGTGTAGTGTGTGGTGTGCTACATATACGTGTAGTGTGTGGTGTGTTACATATAAGTGTAGTGTGTGGCGTGTTACATATACGTGTAGTGTGTGGTGTGTTACATATAAGTGTAGTGTGTGGTGTGCTACATATACGTGCAGTGTGTGGTGTGTTACATATAAGTGTAGTGTGTGGTGTGTTACATATAAGTGTAGTGTGTGGTGTGTTACATATACGTGTAGTGTGTGGTGTGTTACATATACTTGTAGTGTGTGGTGTGCTACATATAAGTGTAGTGTGTGGTGTGCTACATATACGTGCAGTGTGTGGTGTGTTACATATAAGTGTAGTGTGTGGTGTGCTACATATACGTGTAGTGTGTGGTGTGTTACATATAAGTGTAGTGTGTGGTGTGCTACATGTACGTGTAGTGTGTGGTGTGTTACATATACGTGTAGTGTGTGGTGTGTTATATATACGTATAGTGTGTGGTGTGTTACATATAAGTGTAGTGTGTGGTGTGTTACATATACGTGTAGTGTGCGGTGTGTTACATATACGTGTAGTGTGTGGTGTGTTATATATACGTGTAGTGTGTGGTGTGATACATATACGTGTAGTGTGTGGTGTGTTACATATAAGTGCTGTGTGTGGTGTTTTACATATACGTGTAGTGTGTGGTGTGTTATATATACGTATAGTGTGTGGTGTGTTACATATACGTGTAGTGTGTGGTGTGATACATATACGTGTAGTGTGTGGTGTGTTACATATAAGTGCTGTTTGTGGTGTGATACATATACGTGTAGTGTGTGGCGTGCTACATATACGTGTAGTGTGTGGTGTGTTACATATACGTGTAGTGTGTGGTGTGCTACATATACGTGTAGTGTGTGGTGTGCTACATATACGTGTAGTGTGTGGTGTGTTACATATACGTGCAGTGTGTGGTGTGTTACATATACGTGTAGTGTGCGGTGTGTTACATATACGTGTAGTGTGAAGTGTATTACAAATAAGTGCTGTGTGTGGTGTGTTACATATACGTGTAGTGTGTGGTGTGCTACATATACGTGTAGTGTGTGGTGTGTTACATATACGTGTAGTGTGAGGTGTATTACAAATAAGTGCTGTGTGTGGTGTGTTACATATACGTGTAGTGTGTGGTGTGCTACATATACGTGTAGTGTGTGGTGTGTTACATATACGTGTAGTGTGCGGTGTGTTACATATACTTGTAGTGCGTGGTGTGTTACATATACGTGTAGTGTGAGGTGTATTACAAATAAGTGCTGTGTGTGGTGTGTTACATATACGTGCAGTGTGAGGTGTGTTACATATTATGTGTAGTGGGTGGTGTATTACAAATACGTGTAGTGTGTAGTGTGTTACATATATACGTATGTAAGAAGGGTAGCATGTTGTTTATTTCGCTGGAAGGGCAGAACCGATCCACATTGATATCGTCATTTAACATTTGTTGGGCATTCACTGATTTTGTACATAAAGGACGCTGTGCAAGAAAAAGCCGGGGGAGATGAAGAAGGGTGAGAAACACGCTTGCATGCGTGACAAGCGCATGCGTGGCGCGATAGGTAGGCTCCAACGAAGGCTCCGATGAAAATCGGCGAAAATCGGCGAAATTGACCAGAAAACTGTAAAAGGATCGATAAACATAGCTGGACCTTATAGGGCTTGGTGAAGGCGGTGTGCAACGGATAGATCAAGAAACGGATGTTGGCGAACTTTTTGGATTAGGAAAGACTCATCTGACACGTGGCTGAGTCGTTTCATTCACATCGCACTTCCGGTCTCCGAACTCACGAAGGAAAACTGTGAAAAGAGTTTCGTCCAAAGGTACATGTGCCTATGAAACAACAATTCTCAACTGCACACCCACAATATTCGACTGCGAGGTGAGTGCTGCCCGTTTTTCTCAGCATGCTGTAAATTTGTGTATGATATCAAGCCGACAAGGATCAAAGATTACGACTAGCTCGGCCTATCTTGAGGGAAGCGGCTTAGGCCCGTCGCACACTAGGCGTCCAAGCAGCCAAGCAGCCAAGCAGCTGGCGTATTTTGAACGCGCAGTACAGTGTGCGAGGGTAGCCGCCGGCTGATTCGGCTGCGCGCGCCCAGCCGCTTGCGTCCAAGCGTCAGGCGCTTGGAAGAAGGGTCGTCTCTATTTCCGAGCGCCTAGACGCTTGGACGTGGCCAGGGCAGGCAACTCTCTTGTATTATTGCGCCGTCAAAATGGAGGACAGACTGACTGACGAAGAGATTGTTCGCTTTATTGAGCTCTACCGAAGCCAAGAAAACCTCTACAATCTCGGGATGAAATGTTACTATGATCGTGACAAGACCCGGGAGAGTCTCCTGTGGATTGGGATGGAGATGAAGAAAGGCTGGAGTGGTAAGTTTGAAATTTCGGCATAGTTTTCGTCAGCGTTCGATTAAACATGATGCAGTGCTGATGTATCTTTTATCTCCGTAGTTTAGCTGTTAAAAACAGTGATGCCATTACAAGGGGTGATAAAGTTTTCTACGAAGTCGAAGGTCCTGCAGAAACTGAACTCGGAACTGAGATGATTAGAAGTAATCCACACACTGCATTGCAGCCTAGAATTTTCACGGCTCCCAACGTGTCGGAGTGTTAATTTCTAATCTACATTGCAGTGATATTGTGCACGTGTCACCTTTTTTGTTGTTATTACCTTAGAGAAGAGAAGAAACAGCTCTTACATTACA
Organism: Theodoxus fluviatilis; assembly: GCA_034096865.1. Taxonomy (NCBI): domain Eukaryota; kingdom Metazoa; phylum Mollusca; class Gastropoda; order Cycloneritida; family Neritidae; genus Theodoxus; species Theodoxus fluviatilis. Next base: position 9,052 of record JAWQFJ010032316.1, on the reverse strand, counting down.
AAAAGTTACATTTACTTGAATTACATATTTGCTGCTTGCTTGTTGCTCACTTGTAACCCCTTCCAAATATTTGATGAGTGCTGTCGTCTGCAATGAACAAATGACTTGGTAATAATCAGTACTATTCAATTTTTGTTTTGACCGTAGTTACTTGGTTGTTAAATATTTGCACTATCAATCATCATTGTGGCTATGGTCATGTGACGGAACGTATGTTGAATACCGCTCCTCTGATAATTTCTTCATAGAGCATTCAACTGCTTTTAATAAAAATCATGAGAAGAGTAGCTTTTGACAACAGTCACAGAGTATATGTATTTTTCATCCACCCCCACCCCCACCGCCCCCACCCCCCTCTCCCCCCAACCCCCCTCTCTGTCTCTCTCTGTCTCTCTCTGTGTCTCTCTCTCTCTGTCTCTCTCTCTGTGTCTCTCTGGGGCACTACTGTAGACTGAATAGAATACATGCACAGTATTGTAGTGAGTAAAATGCAGGCATGCCAGTGTAATGAGTAAAATACATGTTACTTCTTCTAGTGTAGTGAGTAAAATACATGTATGCATGCTAGTGTAGTGAGTAAAACACATGCATGCCTCTGCTAGTGTAGAGAGTAAAATACATGCATGCTACTGCTAGTGTAGTGAGTATAACGCAGGAATGCTACTGGTATTGTAGTGGCATGGGCTTAACAATAAAATATTTGTTTATTTGTAAGTGTAATGAATAAAATACATGCTACTGCTAGTGTAGTGAATAAAATGCATGCTACACGAGTGTAGTGAGTAAAATGCATGCTACTGCTACTGATAGTATAGTGAGTATAATGCAGGTGTGCTACTGCTAGTGTAGTGAGTAGGCCTAACAATAGAGTATTTGTTCATTCCTAAATGTAGTGAGTAAATATTATTTGCATGCTACTGACTGATTGATTACTTTATTAACTAAGGCTGATGACCCATCTTACATAACAGATAATGTCTAAAGACATCTCCCTTAATATATATGAATATATATATATATATATATATATATATATATATATATATATATATATATATATATATAATTATGTATATCAAAATGATATTGTTAGAAACCCTGTTGTACATTGCATCAAAATTGTGGCATATTCAAATGTTAAAAGTTAAAATTGTCTGCATCATCAAGATTACAAGAATGTAATCTAGGCCCAATATCATATGTTACAAAATCTCCATTAACGTTATAATCACAATTAATTGCAGATCCTAATGGTAATACAGCCTCACACATTACTTCAATCATACGTTGGAGGGCAGGAGGTGGTGAGGCTTTGGCTATTTTGACCTTCTCTTCTTTTCTTCTTCTTTCATCTATTTAGTGATTATTGCGCTGAATATTCAACTGATTGAGTTGACACACTAATTTTCGTGTTGTATTGTTGAACATTATTTATTGTTATTAGTATCATGTAGTATGTACAGTTGCATCTGGTATGACCAGAACCTACTTCTTTCTTTACAACCAATTTATTCTAAGATTGTACACAGTTGAAACCTGGGTAGGTTATATGACAAAATATAATGGGGGGTTGGTGGTGGTGAGGCCAAGGCGCAATACTAGGAGGCCACTCGATACTGCCTACAACAGTGCCTACACCCACCACAAAGTGTGATGGCGGCTATGCCTTGTTCCTGGGGCTATGATGTGATTTGGGGATGGGGGGTAGGGAGAGTGTGTTCTGGCTTTAGTTTTAGTAGAGGTGTTGGCACAGCCTACGCTTAAATGGGTTGAAGACTATATAAATACTAAAATAGTCATGTTTAAATTGCCATGCACCCATCTGCTTCGTCTGTATTATGACTATGTAAATACTAATAAAGAAATAAAAACCGCTGGCGCTGAACCTCCAGGTTTTGGCATTTAAGAAAAGATTGGGTTCGAACCCGCAACCTCTCGAGAAAAGAGGGGGAAAACACACATAAAAACACAACAAAACCACAACCTCTCGAAAAAAGAGAAGAAAAAAAAGTTTCAGCGCAGAATCAAACCTGGTCATGCATGACCAAGAGTCGAACGCTCTACCAGCTGAGCCATTAGAGAATTGCAATGACGGAGTATTTGTAAAGCATGTAAATCCATTTCTAAGCTATCGGCCCAGGAACAATCAACCATATATTTTAAACATGATGGATAGGTTCAGGAAGCTCCTATTATGACATGCTTTGCTTTCCTTTGGCATGTCATAGACGCTGAATTAACACTCACACAGTCACACAGAGGAGGAAGTGTATTATAGATGTTCAACCCAGACATGTGCATTCGTACTCATTCAGTGATTCACGCACACACCGTGTGTGGTTACCGTGGTTACGTTGTGTTTTCTTCGCGTAGACACTGATCTATATCTAAATACGTGGAGTAGATAGAAAAAAATGGCTAGCAAGAAAAAAGAGAGAAAGGCAAGGGCAAAAAACTTCAGTGAAACCGAAATGAGTGTGTTGGTCCTGAAATGCGCCGCTTACATAAAATCTAAGCGCAAGAAGGACTTGCCTGACGACGTCATTCTTTCGGTTGCTGTGCCTTTGAATAATTCTGGGTTCGACTGATTTCTTTATGGATCTCGTCGGTGATGGCCAAGATTTCCTTTCGATGGAATCGAATCTTTCTGAACACCTCTTCATCATTAAATACTTCTAACGGGTGCCTTCGGTCTCGGAATACTCGGTTTTTCCTTAACAGATTGTCATGAATTCGTTTCTTAAGCACAATCGCTGCCATCTTGCCTCTCTCGATAACCCCGGTTTATCTATTTATCTTGCCGACTTCGGGAGAATAGTTTAACACTCTGCTTTGACGCGAGTTTAGGGCTAAATCGCCGTCATGAATAGGAGAATTTAAACCGAAGTCAAGATAAATCGGGGATAGGAGATAAATCGAGTGTTAAAAAGATAAATCGCCGTCGTGAATACGGGCCAAGAACAATAAAAATACAGCCAGAGAACTACCAGAATCGGCGATAGGCCCTGGACGCCTAAGCAAGCCGAAGAATTCTATTCTATTCTATTCTATTCACCCTCCTTCAAAAATCTCCTCGCAAATGACGTCACGTTATTCGACGTCAAATGATGACGTCACAGATTTTGCAAAATGGAGTCTGTTGAATCGTTTTCATTGAAACACCAAAATGTAAAAAAGTCACTTTCTTTTCAAACCTCGATTCTGAAAATTTGATAATATTGAATCGGACCTAACTTCCAGTCAGTGTGCAAAATCTCAAGGAAATCCGTCCAGTAGTTTTTGAGATATAGGCCGTGGAGTCGGGACAGACAGACACACAGACAGACTAATAAAGTCTGTAGGACCTCCAGTAAACCTGGAGGGATAATTTTTACTTTCAGTGGATACTGTCCAAAAAAAGATAAAGTGGCTGAGGGATGGCTATGCAAAAAACCTGCAGCTGCTGTTCAAGAATTCAAAGAGCGGGGCCGCCCTCGATGATGTGAATGTGAAGTGGAAATGGTTCAAGACGCTAGATTTCCTGCGGCCGCACAGCAGGGTGACTGTGTCAGGGGTGACAAACATGGTAAGTTTTTTTTTCGTACTGACTAAAATTATTCATTTGTGGTCATATTTGATATAAATTTATATATGGTCTACAACGAGAGTATGGAAGGTTTGAAGAATACTGCTTAAAAATTGTGACTGAGATAATTAGACTGACTTATTTTCTTTCTGATTTTTTCTGATTTTTCTTTGTCATGGATGTGTTCATCACAAACAAACAAACCCACACACTCTTCTCCCTCTCTCTGCAAGACAAGCACTCATGTAAAGTGTACATAGCTTTTATTACAAATTACATGTTTGTTGTTTTTTTTCTCTTCAAAATTCCTATGTTCTAGGGGTCTATGGCCGACCAGAAGAATTAAATTTCACTGTTCACTGTTTTGAACGTATGTAGAAAAAATAACACACACACACACACACACAATTGTAACATCATTCACATTCAACAAAAGCATACTAGAGTATGGGTTATTTGAGTCATACATAAAAAATTTACATTCACAAAAATTGCACTTGCTGCATTATTTATAAACTCGGTCTCAGAAAATAGACACCACAAGTTTAAACTACTGTACTTTGCTTCAGAAACGACATACACTCAAAAAGGGCACTCATTTTTGTGCAAGATAGACAAGAGGATTTAGGAACCCCCCCCAAAAAAAAAGAAAGAAAAAAAAAAGAAGAAGAAGAAGAAGAAAAAAATCTTCATGATTTAGGCCTTAAATCAGTCTTCCTCTTTAGAAACTGAAAGTTACAGTTACTCAGTATGTCAGAGAAAACTGTTAAGCTTTGTCAGAGTTTCAGTCAAAGTTGCGGCCAAACACGCGCATGTCCTGCCATGGCACTTTCCCTTCACCATTCACCCACTCCTTCAGTTCATCCCGAACCCAACGGGCATCAGCAGCGTTTCTGTTGCCAACTTGAGCTGTCAGCGAATTGTAACAGTTCTGGGCTGTGCTCCTCCAGTCTCCAGGCAGCTGCTCATGGGTGATTGGATGTTCCCGGTCATGCATTGTTGGTGGCGCAAACTGGTAGTCTCGCTTTTCTGCCAGGAAATTGTGAAGAGCGAGGCATGCCAGTGTGACTGTTGTGGCTGCGTCTGGTTTAAGCCGCATGGCAGACCTGAATACCCCGAATCTCGCAGCTAGGATGCCAAAAACATTTTCCGACAGGCGGCGAGCTCTGGACAGCCTATAGTCAAATATCCGCTGCTTTCTTCTCTCTATTTCTGCAGGATCATCATCTTGGCCTGTGGTTGTCAAAGTCTTTTTGAACGGATAGGGCTTCATGAGGTTTGGTTTTAGCCCAAAGGCGTCATCGCCGACCAAGAAGAATGGGACCTTGTCCTGTCTTCCTGGCAAAGGCCTAGGGTCTGGAAGTGCAAGTGTCTCTTTCTCCATTGCCTGGCCAAGAGTCGAGTCTCTGAAGACCCCAGCATCTCCAGCTCTACCATTGCATCCAGCACTGAACCATATTATTCTGTATTTTGCATCAACCAGTGCAAGCAGAATGATGCTATGGTAGCTCAAGTAGTTGAAGTATTCAGAGCCAGATCCAGGGGCTTGGATTTGGATATGTTTGCCGTCCAAGGCACCAATGCAATTTGGGAGCTGCCACCGCTGTTCGAAGTCTTCGGCAATTTTCTTCCAATCTTCGGCCTTGCCCGGACACTGAAAAAGATCAGAAATGGTGTTAATTATGCTTCAAAAATGCACTGAGGTTTGTTTATTGATACCCTATTTTAATGTGTTTCAGGTGGACTCTCAAGAAGACAGCCAGGCTGATTTGGAAGACACCCCAAGCATCAGCCTCCCACAGGCAAGAATCTTGAGCCCATTGTTTGACCTAGACCTGGACCCTGAACCTGTAGGCGGCGATGATGATGAAGCGAATGCCACTGTCCACAGCGGCTCCAGCTCTTGTACCAGTGCCAGTAGGTCTTGTAGCAGTGCCAGCAGACAAAGTAGCCAAGCACAAAGTAGCCGCTCCCAAAGCCCTACTCCCCAACGCACCCACAGTCCACCTGATTTTACACAGTCTACACCATTCAAGAAGAGGCGTGTGGCAGAACCTTCAAGGGCATCTAGACTACTTGAGGAGTTGGTCGAAAGACAAAAGCAGAAAGCGAACAGCGACAATAGCAAATTTGGCACCTTCATTGCAGCAGAGGTGGATAAACTGAGTCCGCTTGCTCAACTGAGAGTGAAGAAACGGATAACTGACGTTCTGTTCGAAGCCAGTGAGGAGGAGCTTCAGGGCAATGGTGTTTAATCCTTGTTTTTGACTCACTTGTGGGCTTGGCCCTTCTTGTTTCACGTTCTGTTAAAGGGACAGTTCCTCTATGGGCTCTTATGCACTATGCAACGTAGATGCCCAAACTTGCACGTTTATTTTTCGCAGTGATAGAGCGTTTGTAATCTTTCGGCTAGCATTTCTAATCATTCGGCTAAGTAGTTTACAGTGTTGATGGGAAAGATTAAAAATATTGTTCCACAGCGGAAAACATGGTCCTGCAACCGGGTTGCATAGTGCAACAGAGCCTATAGGGGAACTGTCCCTTTAAGATAATTGAGTTTTGACACAACACTTTTTTTAGTAAATACTTCATAAGGATTGTCTGACTTACTACTTTATTTTTTACAAGAGTTCAAAGTTTTGTTTTAACTTACTCTGATAGCGATTGGTCCCCCTCCCCCCCCCCTTTTTTAAAAATAAAGTCCGTAAAAAGAAAATATCTTAGAAGACAAGTTAAAATTAGTCTTATTGAACATGTCATGTGTGTGTGTGTGTGTGTTTGTGAGAGTGAGAGCTACAGATGGTGGTTTTAGCAAAGAGTAGTATTAGCGCCTACCAGAAATTATTTGACATCAAAATTCAAATAAGTTTCTAAAATTCCTTGATCTTTTCTTTTAAAATTTGACATTTTGAAAAAACAAGTCTTAGGTTCTGCAGGAAAAAATAAGGTCAGTCGGGTTACCAATGCATAGCTTTTTTTTTCTTTTTTTTTTTGGGCATAAGCTCAGTGCTGAAGCCTTTTTTGTGCATTTGTTTTCATGCATTCTAAGTTTAAAATGAATGTTAGTTGGGCTCATTGGGTCAAAATCAAGTAAATTCTAGGACACTGTACCCCGGTTAGTGTGAGTACATGTACTGTGTTTAGTACTGCTTGTGGAATAGAGGATAAATTATTGTTCAGACTTCAAGACTTCGTGTAATGTGGCCTGTGCATAGATAACCTAGAACCTTAAAGGGACAGTTCCTCTCTGGGCTCTTATGCACTGTGCATGTTTATTTCAGTTTTACAATGTTTTGATTCTATTGCATTTTTTTATTTTTTTACGATTGTGTGCATGTGGCATGTGTACATAAAAATGGTGTGAGGTGTGCTTATATTTACTTGTAAACACATTCTTTCTCATCAGAATCATTTCAATTTGTTACATGTATATGTTTTGCAATGAGCTTAAAGAGTTCTTTATGCTGTTTTTCACACACAACTGGTCATACTGATCTGCATAAAATATTAAAACAATCACAAGAATAATGCATTGTGTTTAGCTTGTATGTTTTTTGTTATGTCCAGTGTCACTCCTACTCTGATTTACATAGACTCACTTTTGCTTCGCATGCGAGTCAAAAATACACTCAGCATTTATTCAATTACTGACCATTTTGTTTGACCAGATTATAAATGCTGCATAATGTACAATTTCATAAATAAAATCATAACTTGAAAAGAAACATTTTTACCTTCAAGTACACAGCTTTCAACTCCTCAAAGATGACTGTGCAGGTCTCCATCACAATCTTGCGAATAGTGTTGTCTGACACACGGAACAGCAGCTTCAGGCTGACAAAGGAGTCTCCTGCAAATTAACAATGCATAAATGCTAATTATCCTGATGGAAACACAAACTCTTCATCCGTTGTCTGGCTTTGATTATCTAAGTCTTTTTCATGTCACAAGATTGTTCAGGTAATGGGAGGAAAGAAAATGAAAATAGAACTAGTTTTGTGTTTATTCATAAACTGGTGCTTTGTCAATTGGGTCAAAACACTTTAGACATACCTGTGCCCAAGTATCGCAGGGTGATGGCCAGGCGTGCTGCCGCGGGTATTGCCTGCCTTACAGACCACCTACCCACAACATTATGTTTGGGTGTAGAGTTGCAAAGTTTGTGGGATGTCTGTGCATTTGACCAAGTGTGTACATGTGTGTGTGTTTGTGTGTGCATGTGTGTGTGTGTGTGCATGTGTGTGTGTGTGTGTGTGTGTGTGCATGTGTGTGTGTGTGTGTGTGTGTGTAATGCAGAGCTGATTAGGTGTTTGTGGACCTCGGAGTGAGTAACTGTCATGCTGTCTGTCTGCATGAAGTTAAATACATATGTAGACTCACAGCAAGGTGTGACTACCAGCCCAACAGAGAAACTAATCATCTCTGGCATAAGCCAGTATGTGACTGCCCATCAAACATGAGTTATAAAAAATTATAAAGCATAGTGGGATTCATATTGAACAACTGTGATACTGCAGGTCAAGATGACGTCAACAAGCTCCTGGAGTCGGTGACTGCCAGGGCCTTAACAGGCTGCTACTGAAACTGTTATCACATGCAGGTCATACAGCACTTGTGGGACAGAAAAGGAACAAAGATGATAAAAGCTGTCTACAAACCGGCTTGAGGAATGGTATGATTTGGCATTGATGTTTAGTGTACTGGCCCGATGGCCAAAACAAACTATGGTGTCCATTGTTCATATAGTAAGAACTGCCTTCACCATAGTCCCCACGTCAAATGATAACAACAAAAATACAAGTCACAAGCAACCTCCAAAATTAGTGATAGAAACATTCAAGTTCAGACTTGAATATATGGCTTACTACACTTCAAACATTTTGTCATTAAAATTTCCTGGCAGTGATAAGTTTAGTCTGGAACAGACATGCACTCCACAATTATTACGAGCTGAGCTCAGAGTACATCTTTTAATATAGTACTTGGTCATATTCACTCTTTAGGAGAAAATGGAAATGTCAAAGTCCTGATCATTGTTGCTACTGTATTCAATACTTTTCCTGCTCATGTGTATCTGTAGAAAGCCATAGGTAATGTATCATGCCAAGAGATTGTCAAATACATGTATCTCCTTAGCATGAATACATTTCTGTAAAGCTTGTTCAAAGACCATGATGATGATATCTCTCTTTATGAAGAGTGCATAGCATTTACATTTAAACATACATGTACATTTTTTTAAAGTACTTTTAAATTTCTCTTTCACATGCTCATTCAAGCTAAAAGTAACAGAAGTAGAAACAAAAGCAAACAAAAACAGAAAACAAAGCATAAGAAGGGCATCTTTCTTTTTCTGACAGAACAGGTGCAAAAACATGTGTGTGTGTGTGTGTGTGTGTGTGTGTGTGTGTGTGTGAACAAAAAAACAAAACAACTAATGCTAAGATCTATTGCAGTTACCTCGCCTTCCAAAATGGCCATATTAAA
>JAWQFJ010032312.1:0-25217 GCA_034096865.1 Theodoxus fluviatilis | reverse complement strand
TGTGCAGACTGTAGAAGACTGTGCAGACTGTAGGAGACTGAGCAGACTGTAGGAGACTGTAGGAGACTGTTCAGACTGTAGGAGACTGAGCAGACTGTAGGAGACTGTAGGAGACTGTGCAGACTGTAGGAGACTGTAGGAGACTGAGCAGACTGTAAGAGACTATAGGAGACTGTAGGAGACTGTAGGAGACTGAGCAGACTGTAGGAGACTGTGCAGACTGTAGGAGACTGAGCAGACTGTAGGAGACTGTAGGAGACTGTAGGAGACTGTGCAGACTGTAGGAGACTGAGCAGACTGTAGGAGACTGTAGGAGACTGTAGGAGACTGAGCAGACTGTAGGAGACTGTGCAGACTGTAGGAGACTGTGCAGACTGTAGGAGACTGAGCAGACTGTAGGAGACTGTAGGAGACTGTGCAGACTGTAGGAGACTGAGCAGACTGTGCAGACTGTAGGAGACTGTGCAGACTGTAGGAGACTGAGCAGACTGTGCAGACTGTAGGAGACTGAGCAGACTGTAGGAGACTGTAGGAGACTGTAGGAGACTGTAGGAGACTGTGCAGACTGTAGGAGACTGTGCAGACTGTAGGAGACTGAGCAGACTGTAGGAGACTGTGCAGACTGTAGGAGACTGTAGAAGACTGTAGGAGACTGTAGGAGACTGTGCAGACTGTAGGAGACTGTGCAGACTGTTGGAGACTGTGCAGACTGTTGGAGACTGTAGGAGACTGTGCAGACTGTAGGAGGCTGTGCAGACTGTAGGAGACTGTAGGAGACTGTAGGAGACTGTGCAGACTGTATGAGACTGTGCAGACTGTAGGAGACTGAGCAGACTGTAGGAGACTGTAGGAGACTGTTCAGACTGTAGGAGACTGAGCAGACTGTAAGAGACTGTAGGAGACTGTGCAGACTGTAGGAGACTGAGCAGACTGTAGGAGACTCAGCAGACTGTAGGAGACTGAGCAGACTGTAGGAGACTGTAGGAGACTGAGCAGACTGTAAGAGACTGAAGGAGACTGTGCAGACTGTAGGAGACTGTGCAGACTGTAGGAGACTGTGCAGACTGTAGGAGACTGTGCAGACTGTAGGAGACTGTGCAGACTGTAGGAGACTGTAGGAGACTGTAGGAGACTGTGCAGACTGTAGGAGACTGTAGGAGACTGTAGGAGACTGTAGGAGACTGTAGGAGACTGTGCAGACTGTAGGAGACTGTAGGAGACTGTAGGAGACTGTGCAGACTGTAGGAGACTGTAGGAGACTGTAGGAGACTGTGCAGACTGTAGGAGACTGTGCAGACTGTAGGAGACTGTAGCAGACTGTAGGAGACTGTAGGAGACTGTAGGAGACTGTGCAGACTGTAGGAGACTGTGCAGACTGTAGGAGACTGTGCAGACTGTAGGAGACTGAGCAGACTGTAGGAGACTGTAGGAGACTGTGCAGACTGTAGGAGACTGTAGGAGACTGTAGGAGACTTTAGGAGACTGTGCAGACTGTAGGAGACTGTGCAGACTGTAGGAGACTGTAGGAGACTGTGCAGACTGTAGGAGACTGTAGGAGACTGTAGGAGACTTTAGGAGACTGTGCAGACTGTAGGAGACTGAGCAGACTGTAGGAGACTGTAGGAGACTGTGCAGACTGTAGGAGATTGTAGGAGACTGTGCAGACTGTAGGAGACTGAGCAGACTGTAGGAGACTGTAGGAGACTGTGCAGACTGTAGGAGATTGTAGGAGACTGTGCAGACTGTAGGAGACTGAGCAGACTGTAGGAGATTGTAGGAGACTGTGCAGACTGTAGGAGACTGTGCAGACTGTAGGAGACTGTGCAGACTGTAGGAGACTGAGCAGACTGTAGGAGACTGTAGGAGACTGTGCAGACTGTAGGAGACTGTAGGAGACTGTGCAGACTGTAGGAGACTGAGCAGACTGTAGGAGACTGTAGGAGACTGTGCAGACTGTAGGAGATTGTAGGAGACTGTGCAGACTGTAGGAGACTGAGCAGACTGTAGGAGACTGTAGGAGACTGTGCAGACTGTAGGAGATTGTAGGAGACTGTGCAGACTGTAGGAGACTGAGCAGACTGTAGGAGACTGTAGGAGACTGTGCAGACTGTAGGAGATTGTAGGAGACTGTGCAGACTGTAGGAGACTGAGCAGACTGTAGGAGACTGTAGGAGACTGTGCAGACTGTAGGAGACTGAGCAGACTGTAGGAGACTGTGCAGACTGTAGGAGACTGTAGGAGACTGTGCAGACTGTAGGAGAATGTAGGAAGGAGACTGTGCAGACTTAGGAGACTGTAGGAGACTGTGCAGACTGTAGGAGACTGTAGGAGACTGTACAGACTGTAGGAGACTGTGCAGACTGTAGGAGACTGTGCAGACTGTAGGAGACTGTAGGAGACTGTACAGACTGTAGGAGACTGTGCAGACTGTAGGAGACTGTGCAGACTGTAGGAGACTGTAGGAGACTGTGCAGACTGTAGGAGACTGTAGGAGACTGTGCAGACTGTAGGAGAATGTAGGAAGGAGACTGTGCAGACTTAGGAGACTGTAGGAGACTGTGCAGACTGTAGGAGACTGTAGGAGACTGTGCAGACTGTAGGAGAATGTAGGAGACTGTACAGACTGTAGGAGACTGTGCAGACTGTAGGAGACTGTGCAGACTGTAGGAGACTGTAGGAGACTTTGCAGACTGTTGGAGACTGTGCAGACTGTAGGAGACTGTGCAGACTGTGCAGACTGTGCAGACTGTAGGAGACAGTAGGAGACTGTGCAGACTGTGCAGACTGTGCAGACTGTAGGAGACTGTGCAGACTGTAGGAGACGTAGGAGACTGTGCAGACTTAGGAGACTGTAGGAGACTGTGCAGACTGTAGGAGACTGTGCAGACTGTAGGAGACTGTGCAGACTGTAGGAGACTGTGCAGACTGTAGGAGACTGTGCAGACTGTAGGAGACTGTGCAGGCTGTAGGAGACTGTGCAGACTGTAGGAGACTGTGCAGACTGTGCAGACTGTGCAGACTGTAGGAGTCTGTAGGAGACTGTGCAGACTGTGCAGACTGTAGGAGACTGTGCAGACTGTAGGAGACTGTAGGATACTGTGCAGACTGTAGGAGACTGTGCAGACTGTTGGAGACAGTGCAGACTGTAGGAGACTGTGCAGACTTAGGAGACTGTAGGAGACTGTGCAGACTGTAGGAGACTGTAGGAGACTGTGCAGACTGTAGGAGACTGTGCAGACTGTAGGAGACTGTAGGAGACTGTAGGAGACTGTAGGAGACTGTGCAGACTGTAGGAAACTGAAGGAGACTGTAGGAGATTGTAGGAGACTGTGCAGACTGTAGGAGACTGTAGGAGACTGTGCAGACTGTAGGAGACTGTAGGAGACTGTGCAGACTGTAGGAGACTTTGCAGGAAGAACTGGGCGCCACATAAATCAATGATCCCCGGCGGGTTCCATTCTCCCCAGGCAGGTATTTTGAGGAGGCTGAATAAATAAGGACACACGCAACAAGTGATGTAACCAAGAGGAATTATCGCTCCGTCCTGATGAAAGCGCGGAGTGGCATTGTCCTGATTTTATTTCTGCCGCCTCGAGCGCGCGACCATGATTAAAGCCGCGCTGTGCTTGGCTTCCTTCCGTGGACCATTGTCTTCTGTCGAGCAGCCTGCGCAGTGCAGAGAGAGGTTGATTGATTGATTGATTGATTGATTGATTTAATTGATTTGATTTGATTGATTTGATTGATTTGCTTTTATTGAGGCCGACGACCCATCTCAGTTTTTTTTAATGCATATGAATTTACACACTAAAATGATTTTAGATCCGCAAGATATATAATACAGCAATACTTCATAGTGTTGTGTACAGTTTCTCCCTAACAAGGACCCGACCCAAGCGGCAGACACTCTCTGGAGAGAGAACGCAAGAACGAACAAACGAACAAACGAATGGGTCCGAACATGGTCACCTTACACTTCCACGCTCATAGTTTATGCCAATTTTATTTCAAGTGATGCTTCTAATTTACTACAACGTTGTTACTTAGTACAGCGCTTGTGTGCTGCTCTCTAAGCTTCAGTGCGTAAAAAATAAACATTGCCACGTCTCTTGTTATCCGGATGTTCGATCCCTTCAGAAGCCGGCCGAAGTGCCCCCTTAAACTAGAACGTAAGTGACAATGTATTTTCCCTAAGTGTGCTGTAGAAATGACATTCTAAGAGATCATGCTTCTCGTCTTCGAACGCATTACAAAATGGACATGTCAGATTCCTCCTTTCTTGGTAATTGTAACGTTGGTTTACTCTTAGGTCATTAATTCCTAGTCGAAAGCGAACGAAGGTATTGCGAAACTTTCTAATAGTGAGGTGGCTGAAGTATTTTTCAAGACCAAATATATATTTGAAGGTAGAGTAACACGCAAATCTTTCGCTACTGTGGTTATGAGCGTCCCATGACTGACGGTAGCAGTCCTGTAACCTTTGTGTGAGTTGCTTCACAAAGCGTTGCTCATTCCCCACGCCACCATTCATCCAGACACACGCATAACCAAGCCTACACAAGATATCTTTCACAATATTGGGCCAATCCTTTTTCTCTGGAATACGTGCGTTAAGCAACATTGCATATGCTTGTCTAGGAAACCTATCAAGGGACATTTTCAACAGTTTTAGCCAGTATTTTATAGCCTTAATGGTACTATTTATTATTAATGGGTATCCACCCAATTCGCCATATGCAAGAATATTCGGCGTTCGGATATCCAAACCTAAGAATGTCTTGCTTGCAAGGACTTGTACTTTCTCAACTTTTTCTTGTCTTTGCAGTCCTCATATTTCGGCATAATATGATAAGGAAGGCTGTACGTCGTTTTCAAAATGTGTACAGCTTTTTGTTTGCCTGTAATGGCAGCTTCTTGGACGAAAGAACTCTTTGACAGTTTGGTGGTAAAAATGCCACCGAGGTATTTGTACCTGTTGACTACTTCTAGTCTGTTGCCGTCCAAATACCATCTTTTGCCTTCCGAGAGATATCTGCCTCGCCTGAAAATTATCACCTTTGTTTTATCGCTGTTCACTTGAAGACCAAGGGTCTTTGATACACATACAAGGGTATTTATCTGATTTTGCCAGCTCGCTTGCTGTCGAGGATAACAGTGCACGTCGTCGGCAAACAGAACTGCTAATACTTCAGGAGCAAGTGGCATCATCTGTAGTCCGTGCTTTCTGTGTGCTCAACATACTCAGCTACAACATTCATGTACATTAGAAAGGCGGACGTTTGCTCTTTTGGCCCCTGTTTCACACCAATGGGGCATGGGAAAAATCGGAATCCTGATGGTTCCATCGTACACAGGATTGTACATTCGAGTACATGGCCTTCAGTACATTAGTAAATTTTGTAGATAATCCATTTCTTAGCACTATGTTCCAAAGTTGCGCACGATCAACTGAGTCGAAAGCTTTCCTGTAATCTACGAAAGCGACATTCAGCTTACCTCTCCCCTGCCCATACACGTGTTTTGTTGCCGTGGAATATAAAGTAAAAACATGATCGATTATCGAATAATCTGGTCGGAATCCAGCTTGTTCCGCACACATTTTGCCCTCAGTTTCCAGCCAATCACGCAAACGCCTCTCTAAGATAGATGAAAAGATTTTACTTAGGATGGGCAGTAAAGAGATGAACCTGTAATTGTCGGGTTCCTGTTTATTACCTTTTTTGTAAATCGGGACTATTACAGGCAATTGGTTGAGTAAACGCGAGTTTTGAATATTTTATTGAACAGTTTGCATAGGAACAGTGCGATTTTGTTGCATGCTGTTTTGAAGCACTCACCCGGTATTCCGTCAAGGACGTTGGATTAGAACATTACTTGAATATACTTGAAAAGAAAACATTCAGGCAGGTGTTTGTAGGGTTTAGATTTGAAATGAATGATTTACTCATCAACAAAAGATACGAAAGGATACTAGACACAAACTGTCCATTCTGTAAAGAAAGAGAGAACAAAGAACACTTCTACTAACATGTCCTGCAAACGATGAATTTATTTTTAAAATAACAACATTGTGTATTGATTATGTACAAGAGAACGTATCCACCCAGATATATAATAAAACAAAAGGTGTGTATGAATATTGTTCTGTATCATTATGAAACTACATTTCAATGCACTGGGCTGCTGGCTTAAAAAAAAAGTGCAGTTCAAACTAGTTCAGCTCAGATCTCTCTCTCTCTCTCTCTCTCTCTCTCTCTCTCTCTCTCTCTCTCTCTCTCTCTCTCTCTCTCTCTCTCTCTCTCTCTCAATGATTTTTACGTTCATGACATTATAACTCTGCGACTTGCGGTACCTGGTTTTGCAGGACTGAAACTTGTACTATTTGTATCTGTACATTATTGCCTTTTTTACCCCTTCAGCCAAATGGTGACACACGCATGTATATTGAAACATATTATTTTGACGGGTCGTCGGCCGAAATAAAGATAATCAATCAAATCTCTCTCTCTCTCTCTCTCTCTCTCTCTCTCTCTCTCTCTCTCTCTATATATATATATATATATATATATATATATATATATATATATATATATATATATATATATATATCCCTCTTCCTCTCCCTCCCTCCCTACCTACCTACCTACCTCTCTAGACTCTCTCTCTCTTTCTCTCTCTCTCTCTCTCTTTCGTCAGATTGTATAAGACTCCAAAGATGAGCATTAAACTAAAAGTTGATAGTTGAACAATGTTTCCTTGGTATACGCATATTTATTTTATTTCAAGTAAAATTACATACTGACAAGTTCTGATATGCCACCCTTTTTCATCAGAATATAAAAGAGTCTATTGTTACACATAAAATCGATACGTTAATTCTTTGGAATAATGTGTACATGTGTGACTATTCGGAATCCCTTCCACTGACGGGCCACACTGGTGGATTCGTCCGAGAAAAGGGGTGCGATGTTGGTTGTTTAATTCGCAGTGACTCCCACACAGAGTGACAACCAATTTGTTTTTCACCATCAAAACTTTTATTCAAGAAAACAGCAAATTTACAATGCATACTTCAATGTCGATGCACGATTCGATGTAACACACAGCAAAAGAAGGTCATCAAGATACAGCCACGGTGCGTTAGACTCGACTACGCTCCACAGAAACAGGAAATTAGTTGTACAACCAAATTATAACGTGCACGTTAGCTCACATACGCAATCTTGGACGGTTATTCCGCTCACAGAATGATAATAACATGTTAATCAATGACAAACTGGTGTACACAATGCGCTTTCAGTTGTATTGGGTTTACGATGAATATCATTTTTGCAGCAGTCATCAAGACGATTCGGATCTGTTTCGAGCATAAATGCCTTTGCGTAAACGCAGCCAGTCAGATGCCGTGGTCCACAGCGGAGCGGGGTCCGCACCCCTTTCCTTGGACGAGTCCACTAGTGTGGCCCATCAGTGGAAGATATTCCATATATTCTTACGTGATGGATCGTCAGCCGCAAATAAAGAATAAAGAAAACAAATCTCTCTCTTTCTCTCTCTTTCTCTCTCTCTGTCTCCCCTGTCTCTCTGTCTCTCGTTCTCTCTCTCTTTCTCTCTCTGCCTCCCTCTCTCTTTCTGTCTCTCTCTCTCTCTTTCTCTCTTTCTCTCTTTATTTCTCTCTCTCTCTCTCTCTCTCTGTCTCCCTCTCTCTGCCTGTCTCTCTCGTTCTCTCTTTCTCTCTCTCTCTCTCTCTCTCTCTCTCTCTCTCTCTCTGTTTCTGTCTGCCTCTCAGCTTTGCTCTGGTTGTTTTTCTTTGGACAAGGCAGACGAGAGGAAGGGAAAGGGAGAGAGAGGGAGGGAGAGAGGAAGGCAGGTAGACATACAGGAAGGAAGGAAGGAAGGAAGGAAGGAAGGAAGGAAGGAAGAAAGGAAGAGGAATGGAGGGAGGCTGATGAGACGGGGACAGTTGCGTCATGGGGGTCCCACGTGACCTTCGCCCTCTGCCCTACTTGCAGTGGGGTCGAGTGACGTAATACGCAATCTGCTTCTCCTGACGATGGCGCCACGACTGGCACTAGTCTCCAAGGAACCCAGTCACGTGACGCTTGCTGTAGACTGGCGTCAGCAGTCCTGCCACTCGAGCTGTGCTCCATTCTCGCGACTGGGCGCCTGCTCGTCATCTGAAGAGAGGGGCGAGTGAGCGGTGCTGCAGCGCGTTTCCTAGGCAAGGTACGCTCCTCGAGGGCTAGCCGGGGGCGAGTCATTCGGCAAGGCGGAAGTCCGAGATAACATGGCTGTGTCTTGGCGCGAGAGTAGTTGAAGAAGTTGCAATAGACGAAATAACTCATGTTGCAAAAGAATGTGAAGTAGACGTGCTTGCGAATGTGAAAGAATGTGTAGCTAAAGAATTGTGTAGAATTGCTTGTGTTTGTGGATGTAGATTGTTTATATTAAAGCATGTGTAGTGTTAACATGCATGCAGAGGGTCAGAGGGAGGGGGGGGGGGGGGGCTTGGTCAGCCTTTCCTTTGTTTATGAGAAGGGAAGCCCCCCCCCCCTTTGTTTGTCCGCCCGAGGGGGGGGGGGGGGGGGAATAACTCAGCAGCTTCTTTGTCCTTGCGGACAAAGGAAAGTGAGTCAGCAGAATGCTGGGTGGAGGCTTTGAAGCCCTAACTTCCTATGCAGTAAGAGTCTGTCCTCCCGATTCGTCCCCCGGGGCGGAAACGAAAGAGGTCGATGGGACATAGCCCTGAACCCAAAGCAAGCACT
This sequence comes from Theodoxus fluviatilis, assembly GCA_034096865.1. NCBI lineage: Eukaryota > Metazoa > Mollusca > Gastropoda > Cycloneritida > Neritidae > Theodoxus > Theodoxus fluviatilis. The sequence continues at coordinate 16,452 of JAWQFJ010032312.1, read as the reverse complement.
ATAAATACGATGCACATGTCTAAAATTATCACTGGGAGGTGAGAGTGCTGGGAAGCTACTGGAGGAAGCTGAGCGCTGTGAGAGGCGGTGTAGAGGCACAGCCTGAGCGTCACTAGTGACCGCTGTAGAGCACACTAGTGATTGCTGTACGCTATGTCCAGCCCAGGAATAAACAACCTGTAAAGAACCCAAGCGCCTGAGTCCTGCTTCCTACTTTCCTGGCGCAAGCTGGGACGAACCGTAAAGGCGCCTACACACGTACCGGTTGTCCCCCGGTTTTGCTGCCGATCCGGTCAAAAATCGAAACCGTGGACTAATCCGGCACGGTTCTTGTGACTAGGGCTGGCTCTATTTTTCGACCCCGTCCGGACCGGTTCACATGCCCGGCTACGCGAGATCTCGCGTTCTGGCGACTAGTCGCCAATTTTAATGGCTGACGCTGTCCTCGCTTGGCACATAAAAAGGTGTATTTGGGGATATTAAAAGCCCATCCAAAGAAAAGGTAAGCCATGAACAGCATTAATTTATCAAAGCTGTATGTTGAATGTACGAATAGTTCGTGAAAGCTGGTACATTGTACAATTCGCAATGCAGGTCAAACGCATTCATCTACACGCCGAGAAAGCATGTCCGCGGATCGACTTTTATCGTTGCGGCTTCGCATACAGGCAGCTACAGCCTTCACGTCGAAAGCGAGTGTTGGCATTAATTTATCAAAGCTGTATGTTGAATGCATGACTAGTTCGTGAAAGATGGTACATTTTACAATTTGCAATGCAGGTCAAACGCATTCATCTACACGCTGAAAGCATGTCCGCGGATCGACTTTTATCGTTGCGGCTTCGCATACAGATTACAGGCAGCAGCCTACAGCCTTCACGTCAAAGCAAGTGTTGGCATTAATTTATCAAAGCTGTATGTTGAATGCATGAATAATTCGTGAAAGATGGTACATTTTAAAATTTGCAATGCAGGTCACACACATTCATCTACACGCCGAAAGCATCTGTCTGCGGATCAAATTTTATCGTTGCGTCTTCGCATTGATTGAGCTACAGCCTACACGAAGTGTCTGTTGTCGTAGTCTCATGAAAGGGACGTAACTCTAAATTCTGACTTTGCTTCGCGTAAATGAACATCGCTCCAGTTTGCAGTGTGGGTGTAATCGTTGCGTGTGGCTGTCAACCCGCTTTTTACACGCACGGTCAGCCGGATCGGGAGCAAAACCGGCTTGAAAAACGGTACGTGTGTAGGCACCTTAAGTCCAGCAGACCACGTGCACGCGACGCCGGGTTCACAGGTGAAGTGAACGCAGTACTGATTTCCCGTAACACGTGGTCTGTGTGCAACGTTGGTTCCCGAGAAGAGTGGCTGGAGTCACTCGAGAGGTCGGTTGTCCAATCCGTCGTAACACTGACGATGCAGACACCACAGCAGTTTTTCACTTTATAGAACATACCATGGTGACATCTCGAATGGCACGGGAACTTTATCAACGAAAAGAAAGCAACCTGGGTTTAATTGTAGACAGTTTTTCCAAAATGCTGTGCATCGATACACTTCGATTAATTCAAGGAACATAAGTCAGAGAGTGGACATGTAGTTGTGCTTCGTGTATGCAAACGACAAAATAAATGTTGACATAGTTTGTCCAGAAATAAACTATCCACATACTCCTTAAAATATGCAAACGAACACTGGAACTGCACATACTTCCGCGTACGTACACTTTTCCATTCTCGGACAGGGAAGCACATCACAGGCACTGCCGTCTGTCAGCGGCAACCCAATGGGCACGGTCTCCGCCATTTTGATTCATCATGGCCTCTGCAGCGAGACGCTTCGAGGTATCTGCGGAGTTACCTCGGCCACCCTCCTTCACAGCGAGTGCCTCCTTGTGAGAGAGACGCTGTAGGCAACGCCTAGCCCTTGCGTTTCCTGCGAGGTTCCTTGACTAAGAAACGCGTTCCTGTTCTAATCAGAGAGGAGTTCGTGTCTGCAATGCGACGTACCTTTGACCTCCACGAAACTGCACCTGTCTATATTCTCTGTGACGTAGACTGTTTCCCTTTGACCTCCACGTAACTGCACCTGTCTGTACTCTCTGTGACGTAGAGTGTTTCTCTTTGACCTCCACGTAACTGTACCTGTCTATATTCTCTGTGACGTAGACTGTTTCCCTTTGACCTCCACGAAGCTGCACCTGTCTATACCCTCTGTGACGTAGACTGTTTCCCTTTGACCTCCACGAAGCTGCACCTGTCTATACCCTCTGTGACGTAGACTGTTTCCCTTTGACCTCCACGTAACTGCACCTTTCTGTACTCTCTGTGACGTAGACTGTTTCCCTTTGACCTCCACGTAACTGCACCTGTGTATACTCTCTGTGACGTAGAGCGTTTCTCTTTGACCTCCACGTAACTGTACCTGTCTGTACTCTCTGTGACGTACAGTGTTTCCCTTTTACTTCCACGTAACTGCACCTGTCTGTACTCTCTGTGACATAATCTGTTTCCCTTTGACCTTCACGTAACTGCACCTGTCTGTACTCAGTGTGACGTAAGCAGCCTCCTTCTTCCCACAGAATTTCACAGTTTGGTCCACTCCACTGCACGGCCTTGCCCTTGTTGGCTTCATCTCGCTTTCTGGTCGCTGCGTATGGCATATGTGCGTTGTCGACTTCGGCCACTGTTGCAAGCCAGAAGTGAACCGAAAATGGAAGCGTTTTGAAAGAGTTACCTCCCTGTTTGAAGATGACAGCATTCTGCGTCTCATGATGCCCAGGCTATCCCTGATCTCGTACAGAGGCTGTGTAACCCGCTGTCACCGGCTGTGAGTGAGTGAGTGAGTGAGTGAGTGAGTGAGTGAGTGAGTGAGTGAGTGAGTGAGTGAGTGAGTGAGTGAGTGAGTGAGTGAGTGAGTGAGTGAGTGAGTGAGTGAGTGAGTGAGTGAGTGAGTGAGTGAGTGAGGGAGTGAGAGTGGGTGGGTGGGTGGGTGGGTGGGTGGGTGGGTGGCAGGGTGGGTGGGTGAGTGAGTGAGTGAGTGAGTGAGTGGATGGGTGGGTTGGTGAGTGAGTGGATGGGTGGGTGGGTGAGTGAGTGGGTGGGTGGGTGGTGGTGAGTGAGTGAGTGAGTGAGTGAGTGAGTGAGTGAGTGAGTGAGTGAGTGAGTGAGTGAGTGAGTGAGTGAGTGAGTGAGTGAGTGAGTGAGTGAGAGAGTGAGTGGGTGGGTGGGTGGGTGGGTGGGTGGGTGAGTGAGTGAGTGAGTGAGTGAGTGAGTGGGTGGGTGGGTGGGTGGGTGGGTGGGTGGGTGGGTGAGTGAGTGAGTGAGTGAGTGAGTGGGTGGGTGGGTGGGTGGGTGGGTGGGTGGGTGGGTGAGTGACTGAGTGAGTGAGTGAGTGGGTGGGTGGGTGGGTGGGTGGGTGGGTAGGTGGGTGGGTGAGTGAGTGAGTGAGTGGATCAAGCTGAAAGCGTGAACAGTGAGCAAGTGAGAGAGTGAGAGAGCGACTGAGCAGGTGAGAAAGTGAGTGAGTGACATATTGACTGAGTGAGCGAGTGAACTATTTGAGCAACTGAGCGAGTGTGTGGGTGTTAGAGGGAGGGAAGGAGACGGGTATTGAGGAGTGAGCAAGTAGGAGAGTGAGTGAGCAAGTGAAAGTGAGTGAGCGAGTGAGCAAGTTAGCAAGAGAGTGAACGAGTGAGAGTGTGAGCGAGAGAATGTGAGCGAGAGAGTGCGAGCGAAAGAGTGCGAGCGAGAGAGTGTGAGAGAGTGCGAGCGAGATAGTGTGAGAGAGTGCGAGTGAGAGAGTGTGAGAGAGTGCGAGCGAGAGAGTGTGAGAGAGTGCGAGCGAGAGAGTGTGAGAGAGTGCAAGCGAGAGAGTGTGAGAGAGTGCGAGCGAGAGAGTGTGAGTGAGTGCGAGCAAGAGAGTGTGAGAGAGTGCGAGCGAGAGAGTGTGAGTGAGTGCGAGCAAGAGAGTGTGAGAGAGTGCGAGCGAGAGAGTGTGAGAGAGTGCGAGCGAGAGAGTGTGAGAGAGTGCGAGCGAGAGAGTGTGAGTGAGTGCGAGCAAGAGAGTGAGTGACGCTATTCTCATTCCAAGCCTTCATAGTGGAGAAGGGCCTCCCGGGCGACAAGGCTGGGCCTGGCTTCTGGGGCGCGACAGTTGTCCAGGCTTGACTGAGAGTTGCCCTGCCTTGTCTGACAGTTGCCCTGCCTTACCTGACAGTTGCCCTGCCTTATCTGACAGTTGCCCTGCCTTGTCTGACAGTTGCCCTGCCTTGTTTGACAGTTGCCCTGCCTTGTCTGACAGTTGCCCTGCCTTGTCTGACAGTTGTCCTGCATTATCTCACAGTTGCCCTGCCTTGTCTGACAGTTGCCCTGCCTTGTCTGACAGTTGTCCTGCCTTGTCTGACAGTTGCCCTGCCTTGTCTGACAGTTGCCCTGCCTTGTCTGGCAGTTGCCCTGCCTTGTCTGACAAATGCCCTGCCTTGTGTGACAGTTGCCCTGCCTTGTCTGACATGTTGCCCTGCCTTGTCTGACAGTTGCCCTGCCTTGTCTGACAGTTGCCCTGCCTTGTCTGACAGTTGCCCTGCCTTGTCTGACAGTTGCCCTGCCTTGTCTGAGAGTTGCCCTGCCTTGTCTGACAGTTGCCCTGCCTTATATCACAGTTGTCCTGCCTTGTCTGACAGTTGCCCTGCCTTGTCTGACAGTTGTCCTGCCTTGTCTGACAGTTGCCCTGCCTTGTCTGACAGTTGCCCTGCCTTGTCTGGCAGTTGCCCTGCCTTGTCTGACAGTTGTCCTGCCTTGTCTGACAGTTGCTCTGCCTTGTCTGACAGTTGCCCTGCCTTATCTCACAGTTGCCCTGCCTTGTCTGACAGTTGCCCTGCTTTGTCTGACAGTTGTCCTGCCTTATCTGAGAGTTGCCCTGCCTTGTCTGAGAGTTGCGCTGCATTGTCTGACAGTTGCCATGCCTTGCCTCACAGTTGCCCTGCCTTGTCTGACAGTTGTCCTGCCTTATCTCACAGTTGCCCTGCCTTGTCTGACAGTTGCCCTGCTTTGTCTGACAGTTGTCCTGCCTTATCTGAGAGTTGCCCTGCCTTGTCTGAGAGTTGCGCTGCATTGTCTGACAGTTGCCATGCCTTGCCTCACAGTTGCCTTTGTCTGCCTGCAGCCTGAGGCTGTGGAGTCTGCAGCCAAATAGGCGCCCGACAAGAACTACGCTATCAATAGCGAGGAGTGCCGCTTTCTGGCAAATGTTTGTCTCAATAAACAACGGGAGGGCGGCAGGGCGGATTTCTGGCGTCAGACAACAGGCACGGGGTTTACCTAGGCCATTACAGGGCGTTCGCTGTACGTCGGGCTGTCTGCCGCGGCCCAGGACGCCAGGCCTGCTTACGTAGAGGTGTCTGCCATTGTTTACGGACACGCATGCACGCTTTACACGCTGTTTCGAGGAATGGCAGACACCTCTACGTAAGCAGGCCTGGCGTCCTGGGCCGCGGCAGACAGCCCGACGTACAGCGAACGCCCTGTAATGGCCTAGGTAAACCCCGTGCCTGTTGTCTGACGCCAGAAATCCGCCCTGCCGCCCTCCCGTTGTTTATTGAGACAAACATTTGCCAGAAAGCGGCACTCCTCGCTATTGATAGCGTAGTTCTTGTCGGGCGCCTATTTGGCTGCAGACTCCACAGCCTCAGGCTGCAGGCAGACAAAGGCAACTGTGAGGCAAGGCATGGCAACTGTCAGACAATGCAGCGCAACTCTCAGACAAGGCAGGGCAACTCTCAGATAAGGCAGGACAACTGTCAGACAAAGCAGGGCAACTGTCAGACAAGGCAGGGCAACTGTGAGATAAGGCAGGACAACTGTCAGACAAGGCAGGGCAACTGTGAGGCAAGGCATGGCAACTGTCAGACAATGCAGCGCAACTCTCAGACAAGGCAGGGCAACTCTCAGATAAGGCAGGACAACTGTCAGACAAAGCAGGGCAACTGTCAGACAAGGCAGGGCAACTGTGAGATAAGGCAGGGCAACTGTCAGACAAGGCAGAGCAACTGTCAGACAAGGCAGGACAACTGTCAGACAAGGCAGGGCAACTGCCAGACAAGGCAGGGCAACTGTCAGACAAGGCAGGGCAACTGTCAGACAAGGCAGGACAACTGTCAGACAAGGCAGGGCAACTGTCAGACAAGGCAGGACAACTGTGATATAAGGCAGGGCAACTGTCAGACAAGGCAGGGCAACTCTCAGACAAGGCAGGGCAACTGTCAGACAAGGCAGGGCAACTGTCAGACAAGGCAGGGCAACTGTCAGACAAGGCAGGGCAACTGTCAGACAAGGCAGGGCAACTGTCAGACAAGGCAGGGCAACTGTCACACAAGGCAGGGCATTTGTCAGACAAGGCAGGGCAACTGCCAGACAAGGCAGGGCAACTGTCAGACAAGGCAGGGCAACTGTCAGACAAGGCAGGACAACTGTCAGACAAGGCAGGGCAACTGTCAGACAAGGCAGGGCAACTGTGAGATAATGCAGGACAACTGTCAGACAAGGCAGGGCAACTGTCAGACAAGGCAGGGCAACTGTCAAACAAGGCAGGGCAACTGTCAGACAAGGCAGGGCAACTGTCAGATAAGGCAGGGCAACTGTCAGGTAAGGCAGGGCAACTGTCAGACAAGGCAGGGCAACTCTCAGTCAAGCCTGGACAACTGTCGCGCCCCAGAAGCCAGGCCCAGCCTTGTCGCCCGGGAGGCCCTTCTCCACTATGAAGGCTTGGAATGAGAATAGCGTCACTCACTCTCTTGCTCGCACTCACTCACACTCTCTCGCTCGCACTCTCTCACACTCTCTCGCTCGCACTCTCTCACACTCTCTCGCTCGCACTCTCTCACACTCTCTTGCTCGCACTCACTCACACTCTCTCGCTCGCACTCTCTCACACTCTCTTGCTCGCACTCACTCACACTCTCTCGCTCGCACTCTCTCACACTCTCTCGCTTGCACTCTCTCACACTCTCTCGCTCGCACTCTCTCACACTCTCTCGCTCGCACTCTCTCACACTCTCTCACTCGCACTCTCTCACACTATCTCGCTCGCACTCTCTCACACTCTCTCGCTCGCACTCTTTCGCTCGCACTCTCTCGCTCACATTCTCTCGCTCACACTCTCACTCGTTCACTCTCTTGCTAACTTGCTCACTCGCTCACTCACTTTCACTTGCTCACTCACTCTCCTACTTGCTCACTCCTCAATACCCGTCTCCTTCCCTCCCTCTAACACCCACACACTCGCTCAGTTGCTCAAATAGTTCACTCGCTCACTCAGTCAATATGTCACTCACTCACTTTCTCACCTGCTCAGTCGCTCTCTCACTCTCTCACTTGCTCACTGTTCACGCTTTCAGCTTGATCCACTCACTCACTCACTCACCCACCCACCTACCCACCCACCCACCCACCCACCCACTCACTCACTCACTCAGTCACTCACCCACCCACCCACCCACCCACCCACCCACCCACCCACCCACTCACTCACTCACTCACTCACTCACCCACCCACCCACCCACCCACCCACCCACCCACCCACTCACTCACTCACTCACTCACTCACTCACCCACCCACTCACCCACTCACCCACCCACTCACTCTCTCACTCACTCACTCACTCACTCACTCACTCACTCACTCACTCACTCACTCACTCACTCACTCACTCACTCACTCACTCACTCACTCACTCACCACCACCCACCCACCCACCCACCCACCCACCCACCCACCCACCCACCCACCCACCCACCCACCCACTCACTCACTCACTCACTCACTCACCCACCCACCCAGCCACCCACCCACCCACCCACCCACCCACCCACCCACTCACTCACTCACTCCCTCACTCACTCACTCACTCACTCACTCACTCACTCACTCACTCACTCACTCACTCACTCACTCACTCACTCACTCACTCACTCACTCACTCACTCACTCACTCACTCACTCACTCACTCACTCACTCACTCACAGCCGGTGACAGCGGGTTACACAGCCTCTGTACGAGATCAGGGATAGCCTGGGCATCATGAGACGCAGAATGCTGTCATCTTCAAACAGGGAGGTAACTCTTTCAAAACGCTTCCATTTTCGGTTCACTTCTGGCTTGCAACAGTGGCCGAAGTCGACAACGCACATATGCCATACGCAGCGACCAGAAAGCGAGATGAAGCCAACAAGGGCAAGGCCGTGCAGTGGAGTGGACCAAACTGTGAAATTCTGTGGGAAGAAGGAGGCTGCTTACGTCACACTGAGTACAGACAGGTGCAGTTACGTGAAGGTCAAAGGGAAACAGATTATGTCACAGAGAGTACAGACAGGTGCAGTTACGTGGAAGTAAAAGGGAAACACTGTACGTCACAGAGAGTACAGACAGGTACAGTTACGTGGAGGTCAAAGAGAAACACTCTACGTCACAGAGAGTATAGACAGGTGCAGTTACGTGGAGGTCAAAGGGAAACAGTCTACGTCACAGAGAGTACAGAAAGGTGCAGTTACGTGGAGGTCAAAGGGAAACAGTCTACGTCACAGAGGGTATAGACAGGTGCAGCTTCGTGGAGGTCAAAGGGAAACAGTCTACGTCACAGAGGGTATAGACAGGTGCAGCTTCGTGGAGGTCAAAGGGAAACAGTCTACGTCACAGAGAATATAGACAGGTACAGTTACGTGGAGGTCAAAGAGAAACACTCTACGTCACAGAGAGTACAGACAGGTGCAGTTACGTGGAGGTCAAAGGGAAACAGTCTACGTCACAGAGAATATAGACAGGTGCAGTTTCGTGGAGGTCAAAGGTACGTCGCATTGCAGACACGAACTCCTCTCTGATTAGAACAGGAACGCGTTTCTTAGTCAAGGAACCTCGCAGGAAACGCAAGGGCTAGGCGTTGCCTACAGCGTCTCGCTCACAAGGAGGCACTCGCTGTGAAGGAGGGTGGCCGAGGTAACTCCGCAGATACCTCGAAGCGTCTCGCTGCAGAGGCCATGATGAATCAAAATGGCGGAGACCGTGCCCATTGGGTTGCCGCTGACAGACGGCAGTGCCTGTGATGTGCTTCCCTGTCCGAGAATGGAAAAGTGTACGTACGCGGAAGTATGTGCAGTTCCAGTGTTCGTTTGCATATTTTAAGGAGTATGTGGATAGTTTATTTCTGGACAAACTATGTCAACATTTATTTTGTCGTTTGCATACACGAAGCACAACTACATGTCCACTCTCTGACTTATGTTCCTTGAATTAATCGAAGTGTATCGATGCACAGCATTTTGGAAAAACTGTCTACAATTAAACCCAGGTTGCTTTCTTTTCGTTGATAAAGTTCCCGTGCCATTCGAGATGTCACCATGGTATGTTCTATAAAGTGAAAAACTGCTGTGGTGTCTGCATCGTCAGTGTTACGACGGATTGGACAACCGACCTCTCGAGTGACTCCAGCCACTCTTCTCGGGAACCAACGTTGCACACAGACCACGTGTTACGGGAAATCAGTACTGCGTTCACTTCACCTGTGAACCCGGCGTCGCGTGCACGTGGTCTGCTGGACTTAAGGTGCCTACACACGTACCGTTTTTCAAGCCGGTTTTGCTCCCGATCCGGCTGACCGTGCGTGTAAAAAGCGGGTTGACAGCCACACGCAACGATTACACCCACACTGCAAACTGGAGCGATGTTCATTTACGCGAAGCAAAGTCAGAATTTAGAGTTACGTCCCTTTCATGAGACTACGACAACAGACACTTCGTGTAGGCTGTAGCTCAATCAATGCGAAGACGCAACGATAAAATTTGATCCGCAGACAGATGCTTTCGGCGTGTAGATGAATGTGTGTGACCTGCATTGCAAATTTTAAAATGTACCATCTTTCACGAATTATTCATGCATTCAACATACAGCTTTGATAAATTAATGCCAACACTTGCTTTGACGTGAAGGCTGTAGGCTGCTGCCTGTAATCTGTATGCGAAGCCGCAACGATAAAAGTCGATCCGCGGACATGCTTTCAGCGTGTAGATGAATGCGTTTGACCTGCATTGCAAATTGTAAAATGTACCATCTTTCACGAACTAGTCATGCATTCAACATACAGCTTTGATAAATTAATGCCAACACTCGCTTTCGACGTGAAGGCTGTAGCTGCCTGTATGCGAAGCCGCAACGATAAAAGTCGATCCGCGGACATGCTTTCTCGGCGTGTAGATGAATGCGTTTGACCTGCATTGCGAATTGTACAATGTACCAGCTTTCACGAACTATTCGTACATTCAACATACAGCTTTGATAAATTAATGCTGTTCATGGCTTACCTTTTCTTTGGATGGGCTTTTAATATCCCCAAATACACCTTTTTATGTGCCAAGCGAGGACAGCGTCAGCCATTAAAATTGGCGACTAGTCGCCAGAACGCGAGATCTCGCGTAGCCGGGCATGTGAACCGGTCCGGACGGGGTCGAAAAATAGAGCCAGCCCTAGTCACAAGAACCGTGCCGGATTAGTCCACGGTTTCGATTTTTGACCGGATCGGCAGCAAAACCGGGGGACAACCGGTACGTGTGTAGGCGCCTTTACGGTTCGTCCCAGCTTGCGCCAGGAAAGTAGGAAGCAGGACTCAGGCGCTTGGGTTCTTTACAGGTTGTTTATTCCTGGGCTGGACATAGCGTACAGCAATCACTAGTGTGCTCTACAGCGGTCACTAGTGACGCTCAGGCTGTGCTTCTACACCGCCTCTCACAGCGCTCAGCTTCCTCCAGTAGCTTCCCAGCACTCTCACCTCCCAGTGATAATTTTAGACATGTGCATCGTATTTATAGTGCTTGCTTTGGGTTCAGGGCTATGTCCCATCGACCTCTTTCGTTTCCGCCCCGGGGGACGAATCGGGAGGACAGACTCTTACTGCATAGGAAGTTAGGGCTTCAAAGCCTCCACCCAGCATTCTGCTGACTCACTTTCCTTTGTCCGCAAGGACAAAGAAGCTGCTGAGTTATTCCCACCCACCCCGACCCTCTGGCGGACAAAGAAAGGGGGGGGGGGCTTCCCTTCTCATAAACAAAGGAAAGGCTGACCAAGCCCCCCCCCCCCCCTCCCTCTGACCCTCTGCATGCATGTTAACACTACACATGCTTTAATATAAACAATCTACATCCACAAACACAAGCAATTCTACACAATTCTTTAGCTACACATTCTTTCACATTCGCAAGCACGTCTACTTCACATTCTTTTGCAACATGAGTTATTTCGTCTATTGCAACTTCTTCAACTACTCTCGCGCCAAGACACAGCCATGTTATCTCGGACTTCCGCCTTGCCGAATGACTCGCCCCCGGCTAGCCCTCGAGGAGCGTACCTTGCCTAGGAAACGCGCTGCAGCACCGCTCACTCGCCCCTCTCTTCAGATGACGAGCAGGCGCCCAGTCGCGAGAATGGAGCACAGCTCGAGTGGCAGGACTGCTGACGCCAGTCTACAGCAAGCGTCACGTGACTGGGTTCCTTGGAGACTAGTGCCAGTCGTGGCGCCATCGTCAGGAGAAGCAGATTGCGTATTACGTCACTCGACCCCACTGCAAGTAGGGCAGAGGGCGAAGGTCACGTGGGACCCCCATGACGCAACTGTCCCCGTCTCATCAGCCTCCCTCCATTCCTCTTCCTTTCTTCCTTCCTTCCTTCCTTCCTTCCTTCCTTCCTTCCTTCCTTCCTGTATGTCTACCTGCCTTCCTCTCTCCCTCCCTCTCTCTCCCTTTCCCTTCCTCTCGTCTGCCTTGTCCAAAGAAAAACAACCAGAGCAAAGCTGAGAGGCAGACAGAAACAGAGAGAGAGAGAGAGAGAGAGAGAGAGAGAGAGAGAGAAAGAGAGAACGAGAGAGACAGGCAGAGAGAGGGAGACAGAGAGAGAGAGAGAGAGAGAGAGAAATAAAGAGAGAAAGAGAGAAAGAGAGAGAGAGAGACAGAAAGAGAGAGGGAGGCAGAGAGAGAAAGAGAGAGAGAACGAGAGACAGAGAGACAGGGGAGACAGAGAGAGAGAAAGAGAGAGAAAGAGAGAGATTTGTTTTCTTTATTCTTTATTTGCGGCTGACGATCCATCACGTAAGAATATATGGAATATCTTCCACTGATGGGCCACACTAGTGGACTCGTCCAAGGAAAGGGGTGCGGACCCCGCTCCGCTGTGGACCACGGCATCTGACTGGCTGCGTTTACGCAAAGGCATTTATGCTCGAAACAGATCCGAATCGTCTTGATGACTGCTGCAAAAATGATATTCATCGTAAACCCAATACAACTGAAAGCGCATTGTGTACACCAGTTTGTCATTGATTAACATGTTATTATCATTCTGTGAGCGGAATAACCGTCCAAGATTGCGTATGTGAGCTAACGTGCACGTTATAATTTGGTTGTACAACTAATTTCCTGTTTCTGTGGAGCGTAGTCGAGTCTAACGCACCGTGGCTGTATCTTGATGACCTTCTTTTGCTGTGTGTTACATCGAATCGTGCATCGACATTGAAGTATGCATTGTAAATTTGCTGTTTTCTTGAATAAAAGTTTTGATGGTGAAAAACAAATTGGTTGTCACTCTGTGTGGGAGTCACTGCGAATTAAACAACCAACATCGCACCCCTTTTCTCGGACGAATCCACCAGTGTGGCCCGTCAGTGGAAGGGATTCCGAATAGTCACACATGTACACATTATTCCAAAGAATTAACGTATCGATTTTATGTGTAACAATAGACTCTTTTATATTCTGATGAAAAAGGGTGGCATATCAGAACTTGTCAGTATGTAATTTTACTTGAAATAAAATAAATATGCGTATACCAAGGAAACATTGTTCAACTATCAACTTTTAGTTTAATGCTCATCTTTGGAGTCTTATACAATCTGACGAAAGAGAGAGAGAGAGAGAGAGAAGAGAGAGAGAGTCTAGAGAGGTAGGTAGGTAGGTAGGGAGGGAGGGAGAGGAAGAGGGATATATATATATATATATATATATATATATATATATATATATATATATATATATATATATATATAGAGAGAGAGAGAGAGAGAGAGAGAGAGAGAGAGAGAGAGAGAGAGAGATTTGATTGATTATCTTTATTTCGGCCGACGACCCGTCAAAATAATATGTTTCAATATACATGCGTGTGTCACCATTTGGCTGAAGGGGTAAAAAAGGCAATAATGTACAGATACAAATAGTACAAGTTTCAGTCCTGCAAAACCAGGTACCGCAAGTCGCAGAGTTATAATGTCATGAACGTAAAAATCATTGAGAGAGAGAGAGAGAGAGAGAGAGAGAGAGAGAGAGAGAGAGAGAGAGAGAGAGAGAGAGAGAGAGAGAGAGAGAGATCTGAGCTGAACTAGTTTGAACTGCACTTTTTTTTAAGCCAGCAGCCCAGTGCATTGAAATGTAGTTTCATAATGATACAGAACAATATTCATACACACCTTTTGTTTTATTATATATCTGGGTGGATACGTTCTCTTGTACATAATCAATACACAATGTTGTTATTTTAAAAATAAATTCATCGTTTGCAGGACATGTTAGTAGAAGTGTTCTTTGTTCTCTCTTTCTTTACAGAATGGACAGTTTGTGTCTAGTATCCTTTCGTATCTTTTGTTGATGAGTAAATCATTCATTTCAAATCTAAACCCTACAAACACCTGCCTGAATGTTTTCTTTTCAAGTATATTCAAGTAATGTTCTAATCCAACGTCCTTGACGGAATACCGGGTGAGTGCTTCAAAACAGCATGCAACAAAATCGCACTGTTCCTATGCAAACTGTTCAATAAAATATTCAAAACTCGCGTTTACTCAACCAATTGCCTGTAATAGTCCCGATTTACAAAAAAGGTAATAAACAGGAACCCGACAATTACAGGTTCATCTCTTTACTGCCCATCCTAAGTAAAATCTTGTCATCTATCTCAGAGAGGCGTTTGAGTGATTGGCTGGAAACTGAGGGCAAAATGTGTGCGGAACAAGCTGGATTCCGACCAGATTATTCGATAATCGATCATGTTTTTACTTTATATTCCACGGCAACAAAACACGTGTATGGGCAGGGGAGAGGTAAGCTGTATGTCGCTTTCGTAGATTACAGGAAAGCTTTCGACTCAGTTGATCGTGCGCAACTTTGGAACATATTGCTAAGAAATGGATTATCTACCAAATTTACTAATGTACTGAAGGCCATGTACTCGAATGTACAATCCTGTGTACGATGGAACCATCAGGATTCCGATTTTTCCCATGCCCCATTGGTGTGAAACAGGGGCCAAAAGAGCAAACGTCCGCCTTTCTAATGTACATGAATGTTGTAGCTGAGTATGTTGAGCACACAGAAAGCACGGACTACAGATGATGCCACTTGCTCCTGAAGTATTAGCAGTTCTGTTTGCCGACGACGTGCACTGTTATCCTCGACAGCAAGCGAGCTGGCAAAATCAGATAAATACCCTTGTATGTGTATCAAAGACCCTTGGTCTTCAAGTGAACAGCGATAAAACAAAGGTGATAATTTTCAGGCGAGGCAGATATCTCTCGGAAGGCAAAAGATGGTATTTGGACGGCAACAGACTAGAAGTAGTCAACAGGTACAAATACCTCGGTGGCATTTTTACCACCAAACTGTCAAAGAGTTCTTTCGTCCAAGAAGCTGCCATTACAGGCAAACAAAAAGCTGTACACATTTTGAAAACGACGTACAGCCTTCCTTATCATATTATGCCGAAATATGAGGACTGCAAAGACAAGAAAAAGTTGAGAAAGTACAAGTCCTTGCAAGCAAGACATTCTTAGGTTTGGATATCCGAACGCCGAATATTCTTGCATATGGCGAATTGGGTGGATACCCATTAATAATAAATAGTACCATTAAGGCTATAAAATACTGGCTAAAACTGTTGAAAATGTCCCTTGATAGGTTTCCTAGACAAGCATATGCAATGTTGCTTAACGCACGTATTCCAGAGAAAAAGGATTGGCCCAATATTGTGAAAGATATCTTGTGTAGGCTTGGTTATGCGTGTGTCTGGATGAATGGTGGCGTGGGGAATGAGCAACGCTTTGTGAAGCAACTCACACAAAGGTTACAGGACTGCTACCGTCAGTCATGGGACGCTCATAACCACAGTAGCGAAAGATTTGCGTGTTACTCTACCTTCAAATATATATTTGGTCTTGAAAAATACTTCAGCCACCTCACTATTAGAAAGTTTCGCAATACCTTCGTTCGCTTTCGACTAGGAATTAATGACCTAAGAGTAAACCAACGTTACAATTACCAAGAAAGGAGGAATCTGACATGTCCATTTTGTAATGCGTTCGAAGACGAGAAGCATGATCTCTTAGAATGTCATTTCTACAGCACACTTAGGGAAAATACATTGTCACTTACGTTCTAGTTTAAGGGGGCACTTCGGCCGGCTTCTGAAGGGATCGAACATCCGGATAACAAGAGACGTGGCAATGTTTATTTTTTACGCACTGAAGCTTAGAGAGCAGCACACAAGCGCTGTACTAAGTAACAACGTTGTAGTAAATTAGAAGCATCACTTGAAATAAAATTGGCATAAACTATGAGCGTGGAAGTGTAAGGTGACCATGTTCGGACCCATTCGTTTGTTCGTTTGTTCGTTCTTCTCCAGAGAGTGTATGCCGCTTTCGTCGGGTCCTTGTTAGGGAGAAACTGTACATAATACTATGAAGTATTGCTGTATTATAATATATCTTGCTCATCTAAAATCATTTTAATGTGTAAATTCATACGTATTTTTAAAAACTTAGATGGGTCGTCGGCCTCAATAAAAGCAAATCAATCAAATCAATCAAATCAAATCAATTAAATCAATCAATCAATCAATCAATCAATCAACCTCTCTCTGCACTGCGCAGGCTGCTCGACAGAAGACAATGGTCCACGGAAGGAAGCCAAGCACAGCGCGGCTTTAATCATGGTCGCGCGCTCGAGGCGGCAGAAATAAAATCAGGACAATGCCACTCCGCGCTTTCATCAGGACGGAGCGATAATTCCTCTTGGTTACATCACTTGTTGCGTGTGTCCTTATTTATTCAGCCTCCTCAAAATACCTGCCTGGGGAGAATGGAACCCGCCGGGGATCATTGATTTATGTGGCGCCCAGTTCTTCCTGCAAAGTCTCCTACAGTCTGCACAGTCTCCTACAGTCTCCTACAGTCTGCACAGTCTCCTACAGTCTCCTACAGTCTGCACAGTCTCCTACAATCTCCTACAGTCTCCTTCAGTTTCCTACAGTCTGCACAGTCTCCTACAGTCTCCTACAGTCTCCTACAGTCTCCTACAGTCTGCACAGTCTCCTACAGTCTGCACAGTCTCCTACAGTCTCCTACAGTCTGCACAGTCTCCTACAGTCT
>JAWQFJ010032311.1:0-20002 GCA_034096865.1 Theodoxus fluviatilis | reverse complement strand
AAACTGGCGGGCCACACTAGTGGACTCATCCGAGAAGAGGGATGTAAGGCAGCCAAACTGGCGGGCCACACTAGTGGACTCATCCGAGAAGAGGGATGTAAGGCAGCCAAACTGGCGGGCCACACTAGTGGACTCATCCGAGAAGAGGGATGTAAGGCAGCCAAACTGGCGGGCCACACTAGTGGACTCATCCGAGAAGAGGGATGTAAGGCAGCCAAACTGGCGGGCCACACTAGTGGACTCATCCGAGAAGAGGGATGTAAGGCAGCCAAACTGGCGGGCCACACTAGTGGACTCATCCGAGAAGAGGGATGTAAGGCAGCCAAACTGGCGGGCCACACTAGTGGACTCATCCGAGAAGAGGGATGTAAGGCAGCCAAACTGGCGGGCCACACTAGTGAACTCATCCGAGAAGAGGGATGTAAGGCAGCCAAACTGGCGGGCCACACTAGTGGACTCATCCGAGAAGAGGGATGTAAGGCAGCCAAACTGGCGGGCCACACTAGTGGACTCATCCGAGAAGAGGGATGTAAGGCAGCCAAACTGGCGGGCCACACTAGTGGACTCATCCGAGAAGAGGGATGTAAGGCAGCCAAACTGGCGGGCCACACTAGTGGACTCATCCGAGAAGAGGGATGTAAGGCAGCCAAACTGGCGGGCCACACTAGTGGACTCATCCGAGAAGAGGGATGTAAGACAGCCAAACTGGCGGGCCACACTAGTGAACTCATCCGAGAAGAGGGATGTAAGGCAGCCAAACTGGCGGGCCACACTAGTGGACTCATCCGAGAAGAGGGATGTAAGACAGCCAAACTGGCGGGCCACACTAGTGGACTCATCCGAGAAGAGGGATGTAAGGCAGCCAAACTGGCGGGCCACACTAGTGGACTCATCCGAGAAGAGGGATGTAAGACAGCCAAACTCTCGGGCCACACTAGTGAACTCATCCGAGAAGAGGGATGTAAGGCAGCCAAACTGGCGGGCCACACTAGTGGACTCATCCGAGAAGAGGGATGTAAGGCAGCCAAACTGGCGGGCCACACTAGTGGACTCATCCGAGAAGAGGGATGTAAGAGCAGCCAAACTGGCGGGCCACACTAGTGGACTCATCCGAGAAGAGGGATGTAAGGCAGCCAAACTGGCGGGCCACACTAGTGGACTCATCCGAGAAGAGGGATGTAAGACAGCCAAACCTGGCGGGCCACACTAGTGAACTCATCCGAGAAGAGGGATGTAAGGCAGCCAAACTGGCGGGCCACACTAGTGGACTCATCCGAGAAGAGGGATGTAAGGACAGCCAAAACTGGCGGGCCACACTAGTGGACTCATCCGAGAAGAGGGATGTAAGGCAGCCAAACTGGCGGGCCACACTAGTGGACTCATCCGAGAAGAGGGATGTAAGACAGCCAAACTGGCGGGCCACACTAGTGAACTCATCCGAGAAGAGGGATGTAAGGACAGCCAAACTGGCGGGCCACACTAGTGGACTCATCCGAGAAGAGGGATGTAAGGCAGCCAAAACTGGCGGGCCACACTAGTGAACTCATCCGAGAAGAGGGATGTAAGGACAGCCAAACTGGCGGGCCACACTAGTGAACTCATCCGAGAAGAGGGATGTGAAGAGCAGCCAAAACTGGCGGGCCACACTAGTGAACTCATCCGAGAAGAGGGATGTAAGGCAGCCAAAACTGGCGGGCCACACTAGTGGAACTCATCCGAGAAGAGGGATGTAAGGACAGCCAAAACTGGCGGGCCACACTAGTGAACTCATCCGAGAAGAGGGATGTAAGGCAGCCAAACTGGCGGGCCACACTAGTGGACTCATCCGAGAAGAGGGATGTAAGGACAGCCAAAACTGGCGGGCCACACTAGTGAACTCATCCGAGAAGAGGGATGTAAGAGCAGCCAAACTGGCGGGCCACACTAGTGAACTCATCCGAGAAGAGGGATGTAAGGCAGCCAAACTGGCGGGCCACACTAGTGAACTCATCCGAGAAGAGGGATGTAAGAGCAGCCAAACTGGCGGGCCACACTAGTGAACTCATCCGAGAAGAGGGATGTAAGGAGCAGCCAAACTGGCGGGCCACACTAGTGGACTCATCCGAGAAGAGGGATGTAAGGAGCAGCCAAAACTGGCGGGCCACACTAGTGGAACTCATCCGAGAAGAGGGATGTAAGAGCAGCCAAACTGGCGGGCCACACTAGTGGACTCATCCGAGAAGAGGGATGTAGAGGCAAGCCAAAAACTGGCGGGCCACACTAGTGGACTCATCCGAGAAGAGGGATGTAAGAGCAGCCAAAACTGGCGGGCCACACTAGTGAACTCATCCGAGAAGAGGGATGTAAGAGCAGCCAAAACTGGCGGGCCACACTAGTGAACTCAGTCCGAGGAGAGGGGTGTGAGAGAAGCCAGCTAGCTGACACACAACTGGCGGGCCACACTAGTGAAATCGTCCGAGGAGAGGGGTGTGAGAGAGAAGCCAAGCTAGCGGACACACAAACTGGCGGGCCACACTAGTGAAATCGTCCGAGGAGAGGGGTGTGAGAGAGAAGCCAAGCTAGCGGACACACAAACTGGCGGGCCACACTAGTGAAATCGTCCGAGGAGAGGGGTGTGAGAGAGAAGCCAAGCTAGCGGACACACAAACTGGCGGGCCACACTAGTGAAATAGTCCGAGGAGAGGGGTGTGAGAGAGAAGCCAAGCTAGCGGACACACAAACTGGCGGGCCACGTCATCTGATCGGTTGCGTTTTTACGAGTCTTTTTTTCTTTCTCATCTTCATGTTCTGTTGACATTCTGTGTGTTCATCACTGCAATTTCATTGTGGATTAACCGACCGAGATCGTTTGCCAATCAGATGAAGCAAACTAGCTCGTGTGGCACCCGCTAACTTGTGTGGCACCCGCTAGCTTGCGTGGCACCCGCTAGCTTGTGTGGCACCCGCTAACTTGTGTGGCACCCGCTAACTTGTGTGGCACCCGCTAGCTTGTGTGGCACTCGCTAACTTGTGTGGCACCCGCTAACTTGTGTGGCACCCGCTAGCTTGTGTGGCACCCGCTAACTTGTGTGGCACCCGCTAGCTTGTGTGGCACCCGCTAACTTGTGTGGCACCCGCTAGCTTGTGTGGCACCCGCTAGCTTGTGTGGCACCCGCTAGCTTGTGTGGCACCCGCTAACTTGGCTGTTTTTCTCACAACCCTCTCCGCGGACGCAATCCACTAGCACGGCCCGTCTCTAGAAGTCTTTCCATGCGTTCTGTGAAGGCTGCAGGCTCATCCAACAATATAATACGTTTTCCGAGTATGATAACATCGATCTTCCAAATAACCACCACGTGATGTCTGTGGTTCAGTGGAGGCCCACGTACCCTCGTGAGAGCCATGTACAGGTAGTGCTCCTGCTTCCTGTAGCCCAGCTGGGGGTGGTAGTTGTTGAGCACGGACATGAGGTGGGTGGGCAGGGACAGCAGCACGAAGAGCAGCGTGGACACCACGATGGCCCGCGTGCGCTGCGTGTCCGCCCTGCGCGTGCTGTCCGCGTTCTGCGTGCTCTGCATGGCCAGGGCGTGCTTGCGGTGGCGGCGCAGGGCCAGGATGGTCAGCACGTTGCAGAGGAGCGTGCAGGACAGCGGCACGTAGACGAAGAGCACGCGGATGGCCACCTCGAAGACTCCCAGGGCCTCGCTGTTCTCCTTCCACCACGGGCTCAGCATGGCGATGAAATCCCCGTTGAGGTAGGGCTGAATCTCGTACTTGAAGATCTGAGGCACGTGGACGCCGAACCCGAGGACGAAGACGATGGCAGTGATGACCTTGGGGAAGGTACTGA
The DNA here is from genome assembly GCA_034096865.1 of Theodoxus fluviatilis. Classification (NCBI taxonomy): domain Eukaryota; kingdom Metazoa; phylum Mollusca; class Gastropoda; order Cycloneritida; family Neritidae; genus Theodoxus; species Theodoxus fluviatilis. The sequence continues at coordinate 16,173 of JAWQFJ010032311.1, read as the reverse complement.
TGCCCCAGCTCCTGGACCTGAAGGGGAAAGCCACGGCCAGGAAGCGCTCGAAGCTGATGACGAGTGTCGTGACGAAGGAGATGCGCCTCAGAGCGGACATGGCAAAGTTTGGGACGTGGAGACTGACGACGTTGAAGAAGATGCTTCTTATCCCCGTGGTGGTGTACAGCAGGGAGGTGATGAAAACGATGAAGACCAGGAAGAGGTAGAGGAGCTGAGAGATCCCCAGGGACACCAGATAAGAGCTGCAGGGGCTGCGCATGGCAGGTTGTACGTACACAGCAATGCTGAAGGCGTTGAGCACCAGTCCTGTCACAGCCAGGGGAAGCGCAACGTAGTTGCAGACGATTTTAATCAACTCCGACATTTCCATGGACACCTGCAGGGATGGATAAATGAGCGGATGAGTGGATGGGTGGATGGGTGGATGGATGGGCGGACGGGTGGATGGATGGATGGATGGACAAATGGACACATAGATGGATGGATGAATGAATGGACGGACGGATGAATGGATTGATGAGCGAATGGGTAGAAAGATGGAGTGAAGGGTATTGTGGATGGATGCTTGGGTGGAAAGATTAGTGGGTGGATGGATGCCGGGATGAATGAGTGAAGTAAGGAATAAGTGGATAGGCGGAAAAATGGATGAATTCATGGGTAGATGGATGAGCAGATGGATGGATAGATATTGATAATGATGATTGAAAATGATGATGATGACGACGACGACGACGACGACAATGACGATGACGACGACGATGATGACGATGACGATGACAATGACGATGATGATGATGATGATGGTGATGATGATGATGATGATGATGATGCTGCTGCTGCTGCTAATGATGATGTTGATGATGATGATGATGATGATGATGATGATGATGATGATGATGATGATGATGATGATGATGATGATGATGATGATGATGATGATGATGATGATGATGCTGATGATGATGATGATGATGATGACGACGACGACGATGATGATGATAATTTTGAAAGCAAAGATGACGTACAGCACTTTGATGCTGTTTCCAGCTGTCACATACCGGTCACGTGATAAGTCAAAGCCAGTTTGAACAAGAATCCTGTGTCCTACCCACTCCGCAACAGTTGCAAACAGCGTCGAGGTATTTTATTTTATCTTTCCTTTTTTAAATTTAATCTATTCTCCAGTCTGGCAAGCGACTCTGCAGTTTTATCTCGTCCGAGGAAATTTCTATTCGCTACGAGTGAGAGGGCTCATGGTTTGAATACGTTTTGAAACGTAACGCACCTTGGATGGATTTCCTTTTACTAACGTTACTATCGTGTCCTAGCCCTGAGAAACGCGCCTCAGTTGGATTGCCTTGTACAAAATTTTCTAGCGCGGCCTAGCCCTGAGAAACGCGCCATAAATGGATTGCCTTGTACTAACGTTTCTAGCGCGTCCTAGCCCTGAAAAACGCTCCTCTATTAGAAGGGGCCCAGGAAATTGTCTTCTTCCTAAGCGTGAAAGTGCGGAGTTTCAAGGGATGAAACTAGTTTGTTACGATATTTCTTATTGGCTAAGATTTGTTTTCGTCGGAAAATTCCCCTCGCCCATAATTCCACTCCGTCCCCCACCATCCTAACCAAACCCCATCCCCACTCTACCCCACCCTCATCCCCACCATCCTAACCCAACCCCACCTCCACTCTACCCCACCCTCATCCCCACCATCCTAACCCAACCCCACCCCCACTCTACCCCACCCTCACCCCCATCATCCTAACCCAACCCCACCTCCACCCAACCCCACCTCCACTCTATCCCACCCTCACCCCCACCATCCTAACCCAACCCCACTCTCACTCTACTCCACCCTCACCCCCACCATCCTAACCCAACCCCACCCCCACTCTACCCCACCCTCACCCCCACCATCCTAACCCAACCCCACCTCCACTCAACCCCACCCTCACCCCCACCATCCTAACCCAACCCCACCCCCACTCTACCCCACCCTCACCCCCACCATCCTAACCCAACCAACCCCACCCCCACTCTACCCCACCCTCACCCCCACCATCCTATCCCAACCCCACCTCCACTCTACTCCACCCTCACCCCCACCATCCTAACCCAACCCCACCCCCACTCTACCCCACACTCACCCCCACAACCCTAACCCAACCGCACCTCCACTCTACCCCACCCTCACCCCCACCATCCTAATCCAACCCCACCCCCACTCTACTCCACCCTCACCCCCACCCCCAACCCGGAAATTTGGAACATTTTTTCGTAAATTTGCGGGTGAGTTCTCCAGCCTGAATATACAGACCCTGCAGATTTTTATATATAAATGTATCTTATTTCATGAAAACGCAACAGACAGGCATTCATAATATATACATCATCATCATTGCCATTTAAAACATTGCCTCTTCCATTACAGCTCGAGAAAAATCCCAAAGAAACAAGCAAACACACAAAAATCCATGTATATACAGCTTCTAAAAAAGTATTTATGATCAACATAGTAATAAAAATCAAGTAGTATATTACGTCCCATTTCTCCTTAACGCGATATTGGCAGGTATGTACGTCAATGACACTTTTGTGAAAATTCAATTTTCATTCAGTAAACGAAAACGAATGCACAGTTCCGAGTCTATGTACTTACGGTTCCGGAGTCAATCAGGCTGTAACTCTGAGCAGGCCGCACAGAACCAGAGGGGGTCTCCGCCGTGGAGGTCGAAGAGTCCAGAAGCGTGACGTCACTGCTGTTACCCTGTCCACCAAGGGAACTCGAATTTACGGCTTTGGAACTTCTTTCAGTTGTGCTTCCTGCCGCCGCGCTGCTTTCGCGTGCTCCAGAGTCGACGCCAGCGTCAGGGACAGTTACAGCAGTCGTGGAATCAAATGGAAACTCTTCAGCGAGAACCGCCATTAGGGTGATACCATCGATGACTGAATTACTGTCGTCAGCGACATGATTGTCTTGGGTGGTTGAGCGTGATGAAGATGCGCCGATGTCTGGCGTTGTCCAACAGAGAATCAAGCTCATTGATACCATCAAGACCATGAGGTTTCCCTTGGCTTTGCAGGCCATGATGACCACCTGGACAGACGACTGATGGCTACCTCAAAATGACTGGACGCAAGTAGCGACACGTTCTTGTAAATGGGCAGCGGTGTACTCAACTCCGAGTGTTCTCAAATCGAAATGGCATTTTCTCGCTTGCTAGCCATGCGGATAGGCGACTGGCTGATGGCTAAAGTGAAGTGACGTCACCGGTACCAGCCACAGCTTCATGAACAAGCAGTTTGTATCCTACCCTGCGAGTTCTCGAATCAAATGAACTCTTTCATTCTGCTGACGAAACAGAAAGGCGATTGGTTGGTGGCTGCAGCGAAATGTCTTCAACAAAATCCGCCACAGCATACATGCATTCGCGGGCAGTGTGTGTTCTCTAATCCGAAAGTTCTGGAATAGACGGAGAACTTCCTTTCTGAATAAGTAGGAAGGCGACTGGACGATGGGTATGAAGAAATGTCTTCAACAAACACTGCGGCAGCTTTCATAGGTTAATACTCGCTGATCCGAAAGTACTAGTATCGGGTAAAAGCTGATCTCGTGCCAGAGGTAATGGGACTCATTAGCGAAATGTGCGGCAGTTGTAAGACAGCGTTAATAGGCCAGGCATGCTGATTGCCGATGCGTGGATGTCAGGAGAGACGGAATCAATGATCTCGCGTGCTTGCTCTCCGAGAGAGGAGGAGCTGGAACAAGACAAAGTGGACAGGAACGGGTGAGTGGGGGTGGGGCAAAGAAAAGTCAATGGGGAGTGAGGGTGGGGGTTGGGGTGGGGGTGGGGTGGGGGTGGGTGTGGGGGTTGGGAACAGCGAAAGGAAACGGTAGAGAGATTAGGAAAGACGAGAGAGTTTGAGGCTAAACTGTACATTTGCCTTTGCACACAGGTACAGAGAGAGAGAGGAGGGGGGAGTGGGTTAATAAAAGACTCTCTCTCTCTCTCTCTCTCTCTCTCTCTCTCTCTCTCATTATAGCTATCTCACTCATTCTCACTCACTTAATCTCATTCTCTCTCTCCCCCCCCCCTCTCTCTCTCTCTCTCTCTCTCTCTCTCTCTCTCTCTCTCCCTCCCTCTCCCTCCCTCTCTCTCCCTCTCTCTCCCTCTCTCTCCCTCTCTCTCTCTCACTCTCTCATTCTCTCTCTATCTCTGTCTTTCTCTCTCTCTCTCTCTCTCTCTCTCTCTCTCTCTCTCTCTCTCTGTCTCTCTCTCTCTATCACGCACACACACACACACACACACACACACACACACACACACACACACACGCACATTTGCAAACAAATAAACAGACAGTATTAGCACAAACACATGTGAATAGATAGATCGTTAAATTTTAAGGGCCTATCAGCCTTGCACGAAATTTAGGGCATCAACATAAAGTATGAAACATGTAAACCTACTTTTTTCTTGAGGAAAAAAAAACACACCTTCAAAATAGGTATGAAAAAATCAAAATCGAAATAATATTTAATACTCTCTCTTGGCTTTTACGCCTTTGACCCCTCCTGTTGCGTAGGCCGCAAACAAGGGTTCTCCAACCATCCCGGTCCTGAGCAATCTTTTCCAACTGTCCTCAAGAGTAATATTTAATACTACATATTAGTAAAAGATTAACAGGAAAATCAGAAGAAAATGTTATTGCAACTTTACAATCTTTCTCAATTTTGATAGACCGCCTGTCTGTCTTCGTCAACAATGCTCAGCGTTACGGCTTATCAGCCTGTGTAGGCTATGTAAGGCCATCAATCACTAACTCAATGAAACTAATTAAGACCTCCTCACTCGAGGACACATATCTGGCAACTGTCCTGTCTCCATGGGCAATGTCGCGCTCGAAAATGCCAAAAGCAATGTTGTGTCGAGGGTCCACCCCATAGAAACACGTACTAGTGTTCATGTCCGTCTGCCGCTCTCTCGGACACACCCTTGAACAGCCAATCAGATGGATTCCTGCTTGAGATGCGCGGTGGACATATGTCCAGTCAGATGTCCTCATGGTGGCCTGGCCTCGTTCCATTAGAATTTTCTATGGCTTTTACTATCTTATCTGTCTGTTGTAGGATGTCCCGACGCCTAAATATGAATTTCTTGTACAGTTCTACATCACTGTATCCTTCTCATGAGTGCAGTTTATTGCAAATAACTCTTTATCGACACAAGGTGAGCGGCGAACTCGATGGAATTCGAAGCATTATCAAACACCATCGTGTGCAACGACTGGGGGAAGAGCGGAGTTAAATGACGGATCTAGGATGCGATTTCGCACCATGGGGTGTTTTTCTCGTTTTGTATAAATATGGGCATTTTTGTTTGGGTGGGGCATTGCAAATCGGAAGGAATGCCACAATAATAATGACTACAATGTAACGGTGAAAGTTGGGATGACATCCATTAACAATCAATTTTGTTTACGTACACGTAATCCAGTGATATTATTTCCATCTTCCACGTGTGTAAATAGTTCATATTCCGGACGATACCAAGGTCTGCTTTTTAAATATTTGTTAACAACACACGCGCGCGCACACGCACACTCATACACACACTTCCCGTGCTCATTTAGGGCCCTCCCCCCAAAGTCCAATCCCAACCTCTCCGTGGTGGTGGTGGGGGAGACAGAGAGAGAGGTGAATCCGCCTGGACTCGCCTCTCCTTGACCAACTGGGACCATGGCAAACGTGTTCCCCTATGTAGTGGGGCAGCGTGTTGGCCGTGCATGCTTCCCGTGTCGGGGGAGGAAGGGATCCTGGTGGTTGAGGGGAGCTGCTGTTGCGGCAGCAGTCGACCCAACACACCACTTCGGCCCGGACTTCCCCTAGACGGGTGGTCAGATGGACCCGGTCTGACCAATCGGCTGGTTGCGTCTGCCGGAGGTGTCACCATTCTTGTAGGGACTAGGCCCCTCCTTCCCCTTCAGCGCCCTCCCCCTCCCTATTGTTAACTTTCTTAGTCTAGACTTAATTTGCTGGTGACTCCGACTTATGGGTCAATCGTGTATTGTGAAGTTGTGAGAGATCCTCAACTTACATGAGTGTATCCCCGGTATAGCCCTGGCACGGCGACGCGCTGGTCATCCGCGCAGACCGTGTCCCCTTGTTGGACTCCGTGGTGGGTGGGGAGTGCCGGGGATGAACTTATTATCATTAAATCATGAAAACTACAAAGAGAAAAAAATCACCCTTCAAAACGACAAAGAGAGTTCTCCTCCAGTTCGGAGAGCCTCTCTGACTCTCCTGCCCGCTTAGATGACAACAGCTGGCCTCCATTTTTGTTTGTTCGTTTTGTTGAGCATAACAACTATCTGAGCAAAGTGTCCCCGTTTGCCAATGCAAAGGCCACTCAGGGCATTGCTGGCGAGCCCAATAAGACGAAGAAGCTCAGGAGTGGCGACCTTCTTGTGGAAGTAACCAAGAAGGCCCACACTCTGAACCTGCTGAAGGCGTCCCCCTTTGCCAACGTACGAGTGAAAGTCGAGCTTCACACTAGTTTAACTCATGCAAAGGAATCATTCGATGCCGTGACCTAGCTGACCTTATTGAAGGTGAAATCCTGGAAGGCCTGTCGGACCAGGGAGTGAAGGGTGTCCGAAGGTTGACAGCCAGGCGTGATGGTGTGGTCAAGCCCACCAACACGATCCTGTTGACCTTTATTCCCCCATTATCCCTTCCTTCGTGAAGGCCGGCTACCTTCGCGTTGCATTTGAGCCGTTCATCCCTAACCCACTGCGCTGCTTCAAGTGTCAGCAGTTTGGTCATCACCAAGACTCTTGCAGTCGCGCTGCCCGCTGTGGGCGATGCGGTGGTGATGATCATACTGTAGTTCCGCACTCGCATACTGTCATACGAGGGCGCGTGGAATCAGTGGTATCGTTCAGATTTTCATGCTACTGTTAGTAGATGTAGTGTTACAAAAGCACAGTTATGTTCTGCAAGCAATGGACGAGTCGATGCCGGGCAAGCCGATATAATAGCATGTTTAGAAGTGAGTTCCGCTCAGTAACGGCTACACAAAGTCAAAAGTCAATCCAAATGAAGAAGTGATACAGAAAGAATCACCTCCGCAGAAAGGCTTATCTCTAGGGTTGCAGTTCGAACAGTTAGTCAATTAGGCAATACTCAGCGTGCGAATCGCCACGACGATCAGTGAATTAAGCTAGCTGTTCTGCAGAACTATGTAGTAGTCATAACAAAAGATTCCAGTTTCAAAACCGAGGAAAACATTGCGTAAGATTATTACTTACGAATCGCAGCATTTGCCGTAACACAGGCCTTGATGAATCCTCGAACTACAGCGCCGCACACGGAGTAATTCCTTGCGCGTGCTGCTGGCGGTAGGTGCAAATGAGCCGACGAAATCGCTAAGCCGTTTAGTGTGCAGAACACAACTCAGCGACAAAAGCCACGAAATTCAAACTGCATGTTCCAAATAGTTTCAGACGTGAAATTCGACATTTAGCTATTGTCGTCGAGCAGTAAAATACGAACATCAACTTCGCGGTACCCGTGTTAGCATGTACGGGTTGCAAGTGTCAGAGCTCGCGACAGCACGTTCGTCCTCTACCGTGACGCGGCCGCTTAGAGAGAGAGAGAGAGAGAGAGAGAGAGAGAGAGAGAGAGAGAGAGAGAGAGATACAGACAGAGAAAGAGAGACAGAGAAAGAGACATAGAGAGAGGCAGAGAGAGAGACAGAGAGAGCGAGACATAGACAGAGACAGAGAGAGAGAGAGACAGACCGAGACAGAGACAGACAGACAGAGAGAGATAAATAGACAGAGACAGAGAGAGAAAAAGACAGAGAGAGAGATAGAAAGAGAGAGACAGAAAGACAGACAGAGAGATAGAGAGACAAAGAGACAGAGAGAGAAAGAGAGAGAGATACAAAGAGACAGATAGACACAGAGAGAGCCAAAGAGAGAGATAGAGTCGGGTAGGGAAAATGGGGGCTTTGTGGGCAAAGACGGCGATACATAAAGACAAACAGACGTTAACAGATAGGTAGTCAGAACAACAATCTGACAGATCGAAAGATGCGCATATACTCACGCATACACACCCACATCCTCACACACACACACACACACACCTCACACACACACACACACACATACACAAACACACGCGCGCGCGCGCGCATATGCACACAAACACTCAAAAACAAGCGCCACCGCCGCCGCCGCCACCACCACCACCGACATCATCACCGTCGTCGTCTTCATCAATATCAATATCATCATCATCATCATCATCATCATCATTATCATCATCATCATCATCATCATCATCATCATCATCATCATCATCATCATCGTCGTCGTCGTCGTCATCGTCATCATCAACATCGTCGTCGTCGTCGTCGTCGCCGTCGTTGATGTCTTCATTGTCTCCGTCATTGTTGCTTTTATTGTTATTATCACTGACGTTGTTGCATGGCCGTAAAGGCTGATGAATGCTTGGACTCATCCTTGTTACTGCTTCAGTTTTGGCAGCGCGAGCTAAACCATATTCTCTTCGAGCGGTCCAAACTGTCTCGCATGTAACATATTCATTAACTAGCGTGCAGAGACGTACTTGATGGGCGTTCTACACCAAACAACAAGACAAGAAGCCGTAAAGATGACTTTTGGTAATGATCATTTCTCCCCAAAATGAGAGCTGACAAACATTAAAAAAGGAACCGAGTTAATGGATGCACTAGAATCGGCTTGGACCGCATTTGCCAGGTAATAAAAAAGCGAGGCTGGTTCCAGAAGCGTGTTTTCCAAGTCTCTGCTGATCCGCTGTTCATTACGGAAGCACACCTCGCGATGCTCTCTTGGAGACGGCATACTGTCTCGGCAGTGTATGCTGCCCATGCAATCTTTTTCTTGCTTCTCGTCAGCATCGACAGCCATGGACAGGCTCCAAATTCTCCCCAGGACATGACATCCACAGAAGCTTTGACCGAAAAGGAATTTCCACAGAACACGGAAAAATCCCTTCCAGTGATCCCTTCAGCAAGAATAACCACTGTTGGGTTTTATCCCCGCGCAGATTTCACAGACAAGGGTTCTGACAAAGTTCTCACCAGCCTGAAGGAGTCTCACACTACAACAGATTCCCCATGCAATCAAGATGCCGGCTGCGAGAATGCAGACTCTGACGGTGGCACTGGAAGCATCTCCGCTACAGACACAGCCACACGTGCGGAAGACGTCCCGGACACATTCAAGCCGTCCACAGAGGAGATCCCTGCAGAGTGGACTCTGGAGGAAGACCGGGACAGCACGTCCGCGACGCTTCCACGGCACCATGCTGGGTCAGTGGAAACTGAGGAAGCCGCCACTCAGAGCGCCATCCAGGAAGCGGGGCATTCCACAGAGACCACTGATGAAAACCTGATGGAACAGAGCACGGTGACGAGGAATGACATTCTGGACCTCATCAACTCTGGAACGGTGAGTGCAGTAACGGGTCTGATTCTTAGCTTCCTACAGCGGTGTCTGTGAAAGCTTGCCCCAAAGAGAATTGGTTAACACAGAATGACCGACGGACAATGGCAGAATATGATCTGTAAGAATGCGCTTGAAATTAACGGAAGCACATGCAGCGAGCGAGAGAAACAGAGAGAGACAGAGAGAAAGAGAGAGAGACAGAGAGAGAGAGATAGAGAGAGAGAGGGGGGGGGTGCAAGCAAAGATACAGACACACCTAAAAACGTACACAAACACACATATGCAGACACACGCATGGTGACACACATTACCACGCACACAGACAGAAGAAAGAATGAAATGGAGGGGAGAACAGGGCATTAGATTTTAGATTGGAAGTATCAAGAGTCCTGTGTACATGTTGAAAATTGCACTTATTGTTCTTGACCTTCACTAAAACGTTGCTTCTTGGGTACGCTGTCAAAAACGATAGAAGGCAAATATTGATAGGCTCGGAACTGTATTTTTCTGCTGAATCGTACTTTAAATGAAGGATACATCATTGAAGTGTAAATACATGGGTATCTTAACAATGCTTGAAACTGAAGTTCGTGTGTTAATTTTCCCTCAGAAGTCTCCTGGTACGTATCTTAACGAAACCTCATTACTTCCTGATTTTCATGTCGTTCAAATGGTAATTTCTATCTCAGTCTTAAATGAAGTTCTTTTTTACACGCCTAATGAGTACTCTATTTGTTCTCCTTGGGTTTGTGTTTTAACAATCTCAGTTAGTTAGTAAACACAAGAAAATTGTATATAAACAAGCCTTTTCATGCAGAATTAGCCTCCATGAAGTTTCTCAATCATCTGTTAAACGATCTTGAGGAAATTTCAAATTGTGTCAACATTAGAAGAAAACAGCTTAATGGACAAATGCATCATCAAATTATGCTCGCTTTATGAATGCAAGTTTTCCCCCAAACGTTTACTTTTAGATTCGGTCGCATGAAGAATCTGCGCATAGAAACATGAATTCGACGGAGACATTACTGTCTTCTGTATACAATAATATGAAGAGATCTCACAAGATAACGTGTACATTGTATCTAAATCATTTAACCCACTTATTCCTTTAACTGTATTATTGGGAGGATGCCTCTTCAAAGTTAATGAAACGTCGATGAAATGAAAGAGATTTTTAAATAAACGTCCTCTAGCGTCCAATACACTAAGTCGAAGAAAATACACTATCTAACGGGACCGCCAGCTTCGCCGAATTGCGAGAAGGGTAGTGATTCGCGGGAACATCACTTCCGGTGAGCCACTATTTTACAATAGCTGCGCTGCTTGCTCTCCGATGAAAGCTCACTAACTTGTAATATTAATTAGTCAGTCTGAAGATTACTTCTTGATGACAAGTACAGCATTTACACTTTTGCAATAAAACTAACGGCAACACTGATAAATCACGCGTACATTCCCGCGCGGGTCTGGTAAATGTAAACAAATTGATCGACTATGAATTCTTGTTTCATTACGCTCAAAATGTCTTTGATTACGAAAGTAATACACTACTTTCTTTCATTCTTCGAATTAATCAAATGCAGATACACATGAAACGACACTGCAATGTGAAAATGCGATTATTACTAGTCCAATGTAGCTTTCACTCTACCGGAAGTGATGTTCCCACTAAACGTCAAAGAGGCCAAATGATAAATCGCGTCAAAATTGCATAAGTTGCCGGTCCCGTTAGATGGTGTCTTTGTTAGATAGTGTCTTTGTTAGATAGTGTCTTTGTTAGATAGTGTCTTTGTTAGATAGTGTCTTTGTTAGATAGTGTCTTTGTTAGATAGTGTCTTTGTTAGATAGTGTCTTTGTTAGATAGTGTCTTTGTTAGATAGTGTGTTTGGTCGAAGGAATTACCTTCCGTGGCTAAAAATGACGCATGACGCAAAGTGAAGTTCTTAGTCGTTTGCTAGGGTGAGGATATGTTAAAATGGAGACCCCCAGGGCTGGATTCTTAGCCTCGTTGTGGGCGAAACATTTCTCTCGAGCCAGCCGAGGCGAGGCGAGCAGGGGCAAGGCCTCTAGGCAACGGCAAATATCAGTCGGCAAGGTGGACGTCCAAGAGAACATGGCTTCGTCCAGGCGAGAGTTGAAGAAGTTGCTGTTAGACGAAGATACTGACGATAAAAACGTCATGACAGTTTTTTACTTGATTATTCATTGCATGGTGACATCTCGAATGACATGAGAATTTTGTCCAAGAAATGAAAGCAGCCGGGATGCACATGTAGACAATTTTGTCAGAAGTGTTGCGCCTCGATACACTCCGGGTCAACTAGAGGGACATGATTCAGAGAGCACACATGTAACTGTATTGACGCTCCTTCATGTGTGGCAGCAATAAAAGGATTATTGACGATATTTGGCCAGGAATTATCTATTTACATACTTCTCACGATTTGCAAATGAACAGTGAAACAGCAAATAGTTCCACAGACATACACTTTCCCTTTCTGAGACGGCTACACACTCATTACACGCACTGCTGTTTGCGAACAGCAAACCGATTTGCAGGGGGTCCGCCATTTTGAATTGTACACCAAGCCACGGCTAAGTACCAAAGCCTCCTGGTTGAAGCTCGGACAAGAATGCTATCCCACAAACATTTTACTTGCATTTTCCCTCTTTAGATATCCACAAAGAAGTTACGCTCATTTCACAAAGAAGATGCTTGTTTTGTGGTATTTTGTGTCCAATTCTGAACATTTCATCAACAGACTGTGTCTAAATTTTTGTAGTTTCTGAGCTATCACACATTGAAAGAAGGGGGGATGTTTTGGAGAGAAAAAAGGAGACAAAAACAATTTCTCTAATAGCAAACGTCCTGGACAGACGAAACTTATTTTTAAGGTCCACATACGGTGGGAGCCATTCAGTGCCCCCCACAACCACTAGAACCTTCGGCTGCTAGGCAGAATCCAGGTTTCTCCCGTCCCAGGGATTGAACCACGGACCTGCGCCTCGCACATGATCAAACGCCAAAGCCGAGCTGTGGTTCAGTCCCTGGGGCGGGAGAAACCTGGATTCTTCCCAGCTATTTCCTTATCGGCGGCCGCCCTGTGTGCGTTCTATGTGCTGCAACCCTGTGTGCGACTGAATGAGTAGGAATGCAGAAGGCGAACATCTGTGATGCACTTTCCCCTTTGTGTCACTGTGAGAGTGTTGGTTCGACGTCTATGATGTGCCTTACCCCCTCTCCCCAAACACCCCTCAAAAAAAAAGCACACACACGCACACACACACACACACACACACACACACACGCTCACACACACACACACACACACACACACACACACACACACACACACACTAACACACGCACGCAAACACAAACACACACACACACACACACACACACACACACACACACACACACACCATTAAAACCAACCACACAACACATCATTGTCCTAAAAGAAGCTTCCTTAGCCTTCCATCATGGTTACAACATGGCTGCCAGGCTGTCGAGGTTTGCTGCGTAGATTGGCTGCAGGCAGTACTGGGCTGCTCAACAAGCTAGTAACTCTGTTGTAGTGGTTTTAATACATTTTCTTTCATGAATTCCTTCTCTTGCATTGCAGATGTCCAAGACTCAGTCAGACAAGGTGTATGCGGCTCTGACCTACGTCTCCATTCCACTGGCTGCCGTCGGGGTGGTCCTGACTTCTTTCAGCGTGACTGTCTTCCTGCAGCCCGGAATGAGGGGCCCCTGCAGCTCCTACCTGGTCGCTCTCGGCATCGCGGAGCTTCTCTATCTCCTCACCACCTTCGCATCCCTGGCTTCCGCCGTCATCTACGGCACCGACGGGACCAGCGTGTACGCCTATCTGGTCATTGGACTGCATGTGTCCAGCTCTCTGGTGGTAGCCTTCAGACGAGTTGCCTTTGTCATCACCCTCGTCGTCAGCGCCGAGCGCTTCCTCGTCGTGACTTTTCCATTAAAGTCCTGGCGAGTGGGTCGCCACCCCGTCCTGATTTCCTCCTGCGTGTACGGCATCGTCATTCCTCTCCACGCCATCAACGCCGCTCGCTTCGAGATCTTTCCTCGAGGTCCAGACACCTACGGCTTCAGATCCAGGGACTGGTGGCAAGACAACGAAGAAGTCATGAATGGTGTGCTGATCGCTATCCAGATTCTCTTCACGTACATCCCTCTGTTTGGAACCCTGGTTCTCAACGTGCTCACCACCATCGCCCTCTACAACCACCGACGCAAGGCCAGGAGACTGAGGTCTACGCGGGCGGCGAGCAGCTGCAACAGCGGAGACACGCAAACCACCGTGGCCATCTTGGTGTCCACGTTTGTCTTCGTGGTCCTGTCCCTTCCCTTCTACGCGTCCGTCATCGCAAGCGTCTTCCTGGACGACTATAGATTAATGAAGCGCGAGCACTACCTCCACCTGATCCTCATCCAAGCAACCCTTTGTCTCGAGATCTTCAGCAACGTCGCGGATTTCTTCGCCTACCTGTCTTTGTCTCGTCGCTTCCGGGCAACGCTCACCCTTCTTCTCTGCCGCGGCATAATGCGAGCCAGGTTCAAAGTGGCGACCGCCTCGAAGAGAACCAGCGAGGAGGCAAACTGACGGTAAACCTAGTACGGAGGGTGCATGAGTTTAAGCCTTCTCAAAGACGATGAAGAAAATTCAACATTGCACTCAACAAGGTAAAATAGTGGGCAAATCGCGCTCAGCATTCGCAGTTTTCTGGAAGATTTTGAAATATTAGTATGTGACCGTTCTGTGTATCATACGTGCTAGAAATATGTTGATCCCCTCTTTGGTCTTAATCATGCTTGCCTCGAAACTACATGTAAAGCCTGGCTGTCAGCATAGGTGGAACTATAAATGACTCATTAGAATTGTTTTGTTCCTTTTGATCACTAAGCTTTCTAGACCGCACAACATTGGGACAAAGTAGCAGCGGAAAATTGCTAATTCGATGGAAGATTAATCCGACGTTAAAATTTAAAATAACGTATATGAGACCGTTTTTCAGATTTGCATGAGTAACTTACTAAAGCTTCTGGAAAGTCCTGATACTCGCCAATCCGAAGAAGAAGCACAGTTGGTGAGAAAAAGGTCTTTTTTAAGGCCTGATGGTGCACCTTTGAATAAAAGGGAGCTAGCTCTTTCTCATTAAGCACATTTTCTTCTTTGCAACCTCGTCGTACGCCCTTAATTCTGTTCTTAATTGGACGAACTTGTCGCTAGTAAACTTGACAGGCGAACAAATACTGCATAGGAACAGAGCGTTTGCGATCTTGTTTGGATTCAGGTAGGTCGGACGACTCCATGTTTTATTTCTGAACTGACTGTAATGACATGCATACGTCACTGCTACAATCAAGCTAAAGTTCACTGCCCGAACCGCTCAGTTACATGATAAGCCATGTAGGATCGTGTATCTCAATGGCCCAAGCGCCGACTGCACTTCCACCCACAGCAAGTGTCGAAGGCTAGACGGTGATTTATCATGAAACGTAGAGCGTGACCTACTTGCTTATGAATGACATGACGTTTTCACCCGAAATGTGGGTTTTCATCGTTTTCTTTCACCTTATTTTACCCAATCAAATGCTACTTTCCTCTATAAATGCTTGTGTAATCACACGCAACAAATACAACAATATTTGGGTCCGTGTTTTCACGAAACGCTCACCGTTACAGCCGGCTAACCACAGTTAAGATAACGAGATTAGGCGGGGAAAAGTAATCTCTGCGGGGCATTGTCCAATCACAGGATTTGGCGGGTGAAAACGTCATGTCATTCATATGCAAGTAGGTCATGAACCACCGTCTAGCCTATGACAGTAGCACTTTACATTAACTATTGATGCATTCGACATGGAGCTTTGAGAAATTACTATTGTTGTTTGGTTGCGGTTTCCTTTCATGTATGTCAGAAATTCTAACAATGAGCGTTTTACATTCAAACCAAAGAAGAAAGAAAAAAGGACAGTACTATACTTGTGTGAGCTGCCAGAGGGAAGGTTCGGGGTGTTCGCACTAAACGTTCTGGGACCTTGAAACCTGCTAGAGGAACCTTCCGCAACTGATTTCGCGATGCGAGTGTTCGTCCTATTAAGAAGCTACGGCGAGCGAACGTAGTTCGGCCTATCCCTTTGAATCTGATTCGCGGGCAAATAGTTCGCCCAGTGCAGACCAGCATGACGTGAAATATTCAAATTATGTCTTGCACATTGGAGGGGATTACTAGATATAGATATATAAAGATAGATATATAGATATATTGATATTTAGATATAGATATATAAATTTATATATATATATATATCGATATAGACATGTAGATATAAATAATTATTTAGATATAGATATATAAAGATAGATATATAGATATATTGATATTTAGATATAGATATATAGAAATATATAAATATATATCGATATAGACATGTAGATATGAATAATTATATATATATATATATATATATATATATATATATATATATATATATATATATACATACATATATATATACAAGTAGATTTAGATATAGATCAAAGATACCAATGCAAAGTAACAAATGGCAGTTTCTTGACAACCAGTGTCATGTTATCTAAAGAAACATGGCGTATAATATAAAAGTAATAACGATA
>JAWQFJ010032308.1:5000-20036 GCA_034096865.1 Theodoxus fluviatilis | reverse complement strand
TGCCCCACTGCACGCTGGGTACGAGTGCCATGTTGCCCCACTGCACGCTGGGTACGAGTACCATGTTGCCCCACTGCACGCTGGGTACAAGTGCCATGTTGCCCCACTCCACGCTGGGCACGAGTGCCATGTTGCCCCACTGCACGCTGGGTACGAGTACCATGATCTCACACTGCACGCTGGTTACGAGTACTATGATGCCCCACTGCACGCTGGGCACGAGTGCCATGTTGCCCCACTGCACGCTGGGTACGAGTACCATGATCCCCCACTGCACGCTGGGCACGAGTACCATGATCCCCCACTGCACGCTGGGTACAAGTGCCATGTTGCCCCACTGCACGCTGGGCACGAGTACCATGATCCCCCACTGCACGCTGGGTACAAGTGCCATGTTGCCCCACTGCACGCTGGGCACGAGTACCATGATGCCCTACTGCACGCTGGGTACGAGTGCCATGTTGCCCCACTGCACGCTGGGTACGAGGGCCATGTTGCCCCACTGCACGCTGGGTACGAGTACCATGTTGCCCCACTGCACGCTGGGCACGAGTACCATGTTGCCCCACTGCACGCTGGGTACGAGTGCCATGTTGCCCCACTGCACGCTGGGTACGAGTGCCATGTTGCCCCACTGCACGCTGGGTACAAGTGCCATGATGCCCCACTGCACGCTGGGTACAAATGCCATGATGCCCCACTGCACGCTGGGTACAAGTGCCATGATGCCCCACTGCACGCTGGGTACAAGTGCCATGTTGCCCCACTGCACGCTGGGTACAAGTGCCATGATGCCCCACTGCACGCTGGGTACAAGTGCCATGATGCTCCACTGCACGCTGGGTACAAGTGCCATGTTGCCCCACTGCACGCTGGGTACGAGTACCATGTTGCCCCACTGCACGCTGGGTACGAGTGCCATGTTGCCCCACTGCACGCTGGGTGCGAGTACCATGTTGCTCCACTGCACGCTGGGTACAAGTGCCATGTTGCCCCACTGCACGCTGGGTACAAGTGCCATGTTGCCCCACTGCACGCTGGGTACAAGTGCCATGTTGCCCCACTGCACGCTGGGTACGAGTGCCATGTTGCCCCACTGCACGCTGGGTACGAGTGCCATGTTGCCCCACTGCACGCTGGGTACGAGTGCCATGTTGCCCCACTGCACGCTGGGTACGAGTGCCATGTTGCCCCACTGCACGCTGGGTACGAGTGCCATGTTGCCCCACTGCACGCTGGGTACGAGTGCCATGTTGCCCCACTGCACGCTGGGCACGAGTGCCATGTTGCCCCACTGCACGCTGGGTACGAGTGCCATGTTGCCCCACTGCACGCTGGGTACGAGTGCCATGTTGCCCCACTGCACGCTGGGTACAAGTGCCATGTTGCCCCACTGCACGCTGGGTACAAGTGCCATGTTGCCCCACTGCACGCTGGGTACGAGTACCATGTTGCCCCACTGCACGCTGGGTACGAGTGCCATGATGCCCCACTGCACGCTGGCTACAAGTGCCATGATGCTCCACTGCACGCTGGGCACGAGTGCCATGATGCCCCACTGCACGCTGGGTACGAGTGCCATGTTGCCCCACTGCACGCTGGGTACGAGTGCCATGTTGCCCCACTGCACGCTGGTACGAGTGCCATGTTGCCCCACTGCACGCTGGGTACGAGTGCCATGATGCCCCACTGCACGCTGGGTACGAGTGCCATGTTGCCCCACTGCACGCTGGGTACGAGTGCCATGTTGCCCCACTGCACGCTGGGTACGAGTGCCATGTTGCCCCACTGCACGCTGGGCACGAGTACCATGATGCCCCACTGCACGCTGGGTACGAGTACCATGTTGCCCCACTGCACGCTGGGTACAAGTGCCATGATGCCCCACTGCACGCTGGGTACGAGTGCCATGTTGCCCCACTGCACGCTGGGTACGAGTGCCATGTTGCCCCACTGCACGCTGGGTACAAGTGCCATGTTGCCCCACTGCACGCTGGGTACGAGTGCCATGTTGCCCCACTGCACGCTGGGTACGAGTACCATGATGCCCCACTGCACGCTGGGTACGAGTACCATGTTGCCCCACTGCACGCTGGGTACAAGTGCCATGTTGCCCCACTGCACGCTGGGTACGAGTGCCATGTTGCCCCACTGCACGCTGGGTACGAGTACCATGTTGCCCCACTGCACGCTGGGTACAAGTGCCATGTTGCCCCACTCCACGCTGGGCACGAGTGCCATGTTGCCCCACTGCACGCTGGGTACGAGTACCATGATCTCACACTGCACGCTGGTTACGAGTACTATGATGCCCCACTGCACGCTGGGCACGAGTGCCATGTTGCCCCACTGCACGCTGGGTACGAGTACCATGATCCCCCACTGCACGCTGGGCACGAGTACCATGATCCCCCACTGCACGCTGGGTACAAGTGCCATGTTGCCCCACTGCACGCTGGGCACGAGTACCATGATCCCCCACTGCACGCTGGGTACAAGTGCCATGTTGCCCCACTGCACGCTGGGCACGAGTACCATGATCCCCCACTGCACGCTGGGTACGAGTGCCATGTTGCCCCACTGCACGCTGGGTACGAGGGCCATGTTGCCCCACTGCACGCTGGGTACGAGTACCATGTTGCCCCACTGCACGCTGGGCACGAGTACAATGTTGCCCCACTGCACGCTGGGTACGAGTGCCATGTTGCCCCACTGCACGCCGGGTACGAGTGCCATGTTGCCCCACTGCACGCTGGGTACAAGTGCCATGATGCCCCACTGCACGCTGGGTACAAATGCCATGATGCCCCACTGCACGCTGGGTACAAGTGCCATGATGCCCCACTGCACGCTGGGTACAAGTGCCATGTTGCCCCACTGCACGCTGGGTACAAGTGCCATGATGCCCCACTGCACGCTGGGTACAAGTGCCATGATGCTCCACTGCACGCTGGGTACAAGTGCCATGTTGCCCCACTGCACGCTGGGTACGAGTACCATGTTGCCCCACTGCACGCTGGGTACGAGTGCCATGATGCCCCACTGCACGCTGGGTACGAGTGTCATGATGCTCCACTGCACGCTGGGTACAAGTGTCATGATGCCCCACTGCACGCTGGGTACAAGTGCCATGTTGCCCCACTGCACGCTGGGTACAAGTGTCATGATGCTCCACTGCACGCTGGGTACAAGTGCCATGATGCCCCACTGCACGCTGGGCACGAGTGCCATGTTGCTCCACTGCACGCTGGGCACGAGTGCCATGTTGCTCCCCTGCACGCTGGGTACAAGTGCCATGTTGCCCCACTGCACGCTGGGTACAAGTGCCATGATGCCCCACTGCACGCTGGGTACAAGTGCCATGATGCCCCACTGCACGCTGGGTACAAGTGCCATGTTGCCCCACTGCACGCTGGGTACGAGTACCATGTTGCCCCACTGCACGCTGGGTACGAGTGCCATGATGCCCCACTGCACGCTGGGTACAAGTGTCATGATGCTCCACTGCACGCTGGGTACAAGTGCCATGTTGCCCCACTGCACGCTGGGTACAAGTCCCATGATGCTCCACTGCACGCTGGGTACAAGTGCCATGTTGCCCCACTGCACGCTGGGTACAAGTGCCATGATGCCCCACTGCACGCTGGGCACGAGTGCCATGTTGCCCCACTGCACGCTGGGCACGAGTGCCATGATGCCCCACTGCACGCTGGGCACGAGTGCCATGTTGCCCCACTGCACGCTGGGCACGAGTGCCATGTTGCCCCACTGCACGCTGGCTACAAGTGCCATGATGCCCCACTGCACGCTGGGTACGAGTACCATGATGCCCCACTGCATGCTGGGTACAAGTGCCATGATGCCCCACTGCACGCTGGGCACGAGTGCCATGTTGCTCCACTGCACGCTGGGCACGAGTACAATGATGCCCCACTGCACGCTGGGCACGAGTGCCATGTTGCCCCACTGCACGCTGGGCACGAGTGCCATGTTGCCCCACTGCACGCTGGGCACGAGTGCCATGTTGCCCCACTGCACGCTGGCTACAAGTGCCATGATGCCCCACTGCACGCTGGGTACGAGTACCATGATGCCCCACTGCATGCTGGGTACAAGTGCCATGATGCCCCACTGCACGCTGGGCACGAGTGCCATGTTGCCCCACTGCACGCTGGGTACGAGTACAATGATGCCCCACTGCACGCTGGGTACAAGTGCCATGATGCCCCACTGCACGCTGGGTACGAGTGCCATGTTGCCCCACTGCACGCTGGGCACGAGTGCCATGTTGCCCCACTGCACGCTGGGTACGAGTACCATGATCTCACACTGCACGCTGGTTACGAGTACTATGATGCCCCACTGCACGCTGGGCACGAGTGCCATGTTGCCCCACTGCACGCTGGGTACGAGTGCCATGATGCCCCACTGCACGCTGGGCACGAGTACCATGATGCCCCACTGCACGCTGGGTACAAGTGCCATGTTGCCCCACTGCACGCTGGGCACGAGTACCATGATCCCCCACTGCACGCTGGGTACAAGTGCCATGTTGCCCCACTGCACGCTGGGCACGAGTACCATGATCCCCCACTGCACGCTGGGTACGAGTGCCATGTTGCCCCACTGCACGCTGGGTACGAGGGCCATGTTGCCCCACTGCACGCTGGGTACGAGTACCATGTTGCCCCACTGCACGCTGGGCACGAGTACAATGTTGCCCCACTGCACGCTGGGTACGAGTGCCATGTTGCCCCACTGCACGCCGGGTACGAGTGCCATGTTGCCCCACTGCACGCTGGGTACAAGTGCCATGATGCCCCACTGCACGCTGGGTACAAATGCCATGATGCCCCACTGCACGCTGGGTACAAGTGCCATGATGCCCCACTGCACGCTGGGTACAAGTGCCATGTTGCCCCACTGCACGCTGGGTACAAGTGCCATGATGCCCCACTGCACGCTGGGTACAAGTGCCATGATGCTCCACTGCACGCTGGGTACAAGTGCCATGTTGCCCCACTGCACGCTGGGTACGAGTACCATGTTGCCCCACTGCACGCTGGGTACGAGTGCCATGATGCCCCACTGCACGCTGGGTACGAGTGTCATGATGCTCCACTGCACGCTGGGTACAAGTGTCATGATGCCCCACTGCACGCTGGGTACAAGTGCCATGTTGCCCCACTGCACGCTGGGTACAAGTGTCATGATGCTCCACTGCACGCTGGGTACAAGTGCCATGATGCCCCACTGCACGCTGGGCACGAGTGCCATGTTGCTCCACTGCACGCTGGGCACGAGTGCCATGTTGCTCCCCTGCACGCTGGGTACAAGTGCCATGTTGCCCCACTGCACGCTGGGTACAAGTGCCATGATGCCCCACTGCACGCTGGGTACAAGTGCCATGATGCTCCACTGCACGCTGGGTACAAGTGCCATGTTGCCCCACTGCACGCTGGGTACGAGTACCATGTTGCCCCACTGCACGCTGGGTACGAGTGCCATGATGCCCCACTGCACGCTGGGTACAAGTGTCATGATGCTCCACTGCACGCTGGGTACAAGTGCCATGTTGCCCCACTGCACGCTGGGTACAAGTCCCATGATGCTCCACTGCACGCTGGGTACAAGTGCCATGTTGCCCCACTGCACGCTGGGTACAAGTGCCATGATGCCCCACTGCACGCTGGGCACGAGTGCCATGATGCCCCACTGCACGCTGGGCACGAGTGCCATGATGCCCCACTGCACGCTGGGCACGAGTGCCATGTTGCCCCACTGCACGCTGGGCACGAGTGCCATGTTGCCCCACTGCACGCTGGCTACAAGTGCCATGATGCCCCACTGCACGCTGGGTACGAGTACCATGATGCCCCACTGCATGCTGGGTACAAGTGCCATGATGCCCCACTGCACGCTGGGCACGAGTGCCATGTTGCTCCACTGCACGCTGGGCACGAGTACAATGATGCCCCACTGCACGCTGGGCACGAGTGCCATGTTGCCCCACTGCACGCTGGGCACGAGTGCCATGTTGCCCCACTGCACGCTGGGCACGAGTGCCATGTTGCCCCACTGCACGCTGGCTACAAGTGCCATGATGCCCCACTGCACGCTGGGTACGAGTACCATGATGCCCCACTGCATGCTGGGTACAAGTGCCATGATGCCCCACTGCACGCTGGGCACGAGTGCCATGTTGCCCCACTGCACGCTGGGTACGAGTACAATGATGCCCCACTGCACGCTGGGTACAAGTGCCATGATGCCCCACTGCACGCTGGGTACGAGTGCCATGTTGCCCCACTGCACGCTGGGCACGAGTGCCATGTTGCCCCACTGCACGCTGGGCACGAGTGCCATGTTGCCCCACTGCACGCTGGGCACGAGTGCCATGTTGCCCCACTGCACGCTGGCTACAAGTGCTATGATGCCCCACTGCACGCTGGGTACGAGTGCCATGTTGCCCCACTGCACGCTGGCTACAAGTGCCATGTTGCCCCACTGCACGCTGGGTACAAGTGCCATGATGCCCCACTGCACGCTGGGTACAAGTGCCATGATGCTCCACTGCACGCTGGGTACGAGTGCCATGTTGCCCCACTGCACGCTGGCTACAAGTGCCATGATGCCCCACTGCACGCTGGCTACAAGTGCCATGTTGCCCCACTGCACGCTGGCTACAAGTGCCATGTTGCCCCACTGCAGGCTGGCTACAAGTGCCATGTTGCCCCACTGCACGCTGAGCACGAGTACCATGATCCCCCACTGCACGCTGAGCACGAGTGCCATGTTGCCCCACTGCACGCTGGGTACAAGTGCCATGTTGCCCCACTGCACGCTGGGCACGAGTGCCATGTTGCCCCACTGCACGCTGGGCACGAGTGCCATGTTGCCCCACTGCACGCTGGGTACAAGTGCCATGTTGCCCCACTGCACGCTGGGCACGAGTACCATGATGCCCCACTGCACGCTGGGCACGAGTGCCATGTTGCCCCACTGCACGCTGGGTACAAGTGCCATGTTGCCCCACTGCAATCTCCGCCAGGAACGGGAAAAGCGGTCAAGTTTCAAGGCATCTGGAGCCGGGACTCCAACACGGTGTCAATGGCCTTGAACAGCTGCCAACAGGTCGAGTCACTTCGCCATATCCCGATCTTACGTAGAAAAAAACCCGCCTTCCTCAGCATCGCGAGTTGTTCGTCTGTGGTCAATACACTCTTGTCGGGGAAAGCATGTGACTGACCTGCGAAAGCACCAGGATCGGGCAATGTCGGCCTCTGCTCCTAACTTGCTGTTTTTCAGCAATGATAAAGCTCCTGTCCAGTTTGAAAAACTGTGTGTTCACCTTGTCATCTTCAGTCATTTTCGATCGCTGTCCTTAGACGTCCAGTCCCCTGCGTATCCCGGGCCCCGTGAGGGTGACCAGGGGTCATTACGGTCGTTTCGACACGTCTCCTCTCAACGGCTTGATTATTCGACAAAGACCCAGTAGCGTATTTCCCCATGACCTTTCTCACGTCCACCCTGGCTCGGCACGACCAAGGGTGCAGATACTGGCGCAAGACGGTAGCACCTTCAACATAACATGACATATACTTTCTTCATCAAAATGTAGAAATGGAAATCACATTTCACCGGTTAAGTAAACAGAAACACGAGAAAACAACACGTAAAATAAGCACATTCATCTTAGCCCCTTTTAACTGCAACCAACACCGAGAAGTAAATTTTACCTCTGTTTATCAACAAGTTCACTTAAAAAAAAGTTACAATGCATGGTTCCCTATAATGGGAGAAAGACTGCATGTTCAAATGTCGTCCATCACATCTTCTGAGACAAAGCATTCATAGCGCTTGGCCGCCACTAAACTATTGTCTACTTTGTCTGGTCATCTCTTGTGTGATTGGCCCGTGAATAGCGGTCAGGGCCCGAGTGCATGAGAGGGAAGTAACGTCTCACTATGAGAGTAAGTGTCAACTATTCAAGTACAATCACTACTTAGGGATGCATGAGTCGAAAGTGGTGGTTCCTTCACAAGTAACGATGTAGTAAAACAACCCAAATTCTACTACAGCCAGGACCCATGGTGGGTGGATGGATGGATGGTGTTTTACAGCCTATCAGCCTTTGTAGGTTATGTAAGGCATTTAAGCACGAAAATCACTAGAACAGTTTAGAGTAAACGCTAATCAAGTCACGGTGTCCCCTATGGTTATTCGCCTCTTACGGATCGCGTAGGGAGACGCGGTGGGTCAATTCTTACTCCGAACCCACAGGGGGATAGGGCCCATGAGTACAGCCGTAGTTACTGCGAGTTTAGTTGCCATTGTTGTCCTCGGCTCGCGCTGAAAACTTGGTTTTTTATACTAGAAACCCATCCAAAGAAATTGTAAGCGATGAATAGCATTAATTTCTCAAAGCTCTATGTTGAATGGTTTCAACATTTTAACAATGAAAATGTGGGTCGACTCACCTAAACGCTGAAGCATCTGTTGACATAGTTGTACAAAGCTAGTTTAATCTGATGCCTTGAAAACGATACATTTTAATTGCAATTTTTGGTGATGAAAATTGCTTTGTTTTTGTAAATAAGGAAGTGTGTGTCGACATATGCCAGGATCTCACGAACTTGGTGGGAAAAGTGCGAGCTGAGGCTGGAACGAGAACGTGTGCGCATGCAAGTTCAGCGTGCATTCTGCCGTCAAAAGCACACTTCTCTCAGCCTCGTCGATAGGCTGTAGCATTGTCTGCTACAAAACCATTTGCGCCATTGTCAGAAAAGTTGACGAGCTCTTCAGGATTGATTTTCGTGCAGACGTATCACACGGTATTACACCCTTCTCCCCAACTTCACGTGTTGTTGGCACAGTCTCAAAAGTTGCATGAACTGCAAGCGCGCGCGCGCGCACACACACACACACACACACACACACACACACACGCACGGACTCACGCATGCACACACACGCACGCGCGCACACACACACAGAAGGAGAGAGAGAGACAGACAGACAGACAGACAGGCAGACAGACAGACAGACAGACAGACAGACAGACAGACAGACAGACAGACAGACAGACAGACAGACAGACAGACAGACAGACAGACAGACAGACAGACAGACAGACAGACAGACAGACAGACAGACAGACAGACAGACAGAAGCAGGCGATACACAGAATGGAAGGGATGCATGCGGAGGCAGACAGAGGCAGACAGAGGTAGACATTGGTTCACAAAGGGAGACAGAGGTAGACAGGTGGCAGGAAGGATGAAAGAGTGCATGGAACAGGAGATTCTAGCACTTTAATCAACAAAATAATGAGCATGATTATTGTAGATTGTCCACAACAACTTCACTCGACCCGTGTGACTTCAAGTACTCAGCCCTTGTGTCTCCATGGAGTCGCCATTGAAGATATTCTCGTGACGTTTGCCCGACAGCTCACGACACAATGGGTGGCAGTAGCGGTGGAGAGAGTCAGTGCGGCGTGCTTACAATGGGGGTTGCCACTTCAACAGAAGTGGTTGGAGATCTCCATCTAATCCTAGCAGTTTGCTCACTGGCTTGGGGCGCTCTCATGCACCTGTGTCAAGAAGACGCCTCCCAGCACAGAGATCATTGTGCCATTGCTGACTTCTTGACCACATGTGTTAATTTACCACCTCGAATCCCCCAGCCCCCCACCCCCACCCCCCCACCCCACCCCATCTCGCGGCTACACCGGGGGTACACGGGGTGGAGAGGAGAGGAAATCAGGCTGGGTGCCTAGTCGTGGGCTGCTATGGAGCCAATAATGCTACCTGTGTGGAACTTTTGTTACCGCACCATGCAGACGTGGCTGCTACACCCATTCCTTTCCCCAGACTTGATCCCTTCTCCAAGGGGCCCAGGCAGGCTGAGCGGGCAAAGTGGACGGCTAGGAGGGAGAAGGGGGGGGGGGGGAGGGAGGAGGGAACTGACCAGCGAGTGGGTGGCCAGACGGCAGGCCGGAGGTTAGTTGGTCAGAGGCGTGCACTGGCCGGTAGGGGTGAAAGTCTTGGCAACCGTCCAGCTTTTGTTCCCCCTCCACCTCTGTCTCCCCTCACCCCTAGCCCTCGGACTCCTCAGCGCCATCTAGGCGGCCAGTTTCCATCCGCGGCTGCTCGAGGCAGTTCCTTGGACCGGGATGAACGTCTGATGAGTTGCGAGTTCGATCCTTGGCCATCTAGGAACGCAGTCGTCCCTTTCAGCCCTTTCAATCAGAGCGACCGCTGTCTTTGGCCCTGCAGTCTCTAATGAGCGCCTTAAGTTCCGTAGGATGTAGATAGAAATAGTCTGGCTTTGGGTATTTTTCTGGTGCCGCACACTAAATCTGAAATGCATTACTTCAGCCTCTAAAGAGGACTAATGTGAAGCACTCAAATCCTTGCGGCTCTGTCGAAGAAGACATTCATCACGCCTCATCACGTCACGTGACTGAACTCGCGTGACAGGTGCAGCTGACGCCATGTCTGCGTTTCTATGCGCGCTGACGCTGACGCACATCGAAGGGCAAAGGCGAGTCTTGCCAGAGGAGTAGACGTTCTTGTTGCACGCTTCTTGGTGGATCCCTTGCATACAGAGCTACGGTGTTATTCAAACTGTCTGGGCCAGTGAGGAACAATTTTGAGTCGGTGAGGCTCATGCGCCATAGATGGTGAAGGGATTGATGATTACGCTGAGTTTTGGCCCTGCATAACGATCATACGGCACTCAATATCACGAAACATCTCTAGGAGTCTATCGCTGTCCTTTCTTGGAGACAACATGTGCAAAGCTTTGCATTCCTTAAGGTAAACGCAATCTAAGTATCCTCCATATCGAAGGTAGCAGTTCGGAAAAGGATGAAACAGAAACCCCAGTTGAGCTTCATCTGCAGTTAAGTAAAGGTGGACACCAGAATTCCAGAGCAGCTTCCTCTGCTGGTGTGCGCACGTGACCAAGCACCCCAAAATGGGTCAAACGTCGCCCTGGTCATTTCAGATACGGCCTTGTAACATCAGCAGGTGCATTTCACTGGTTGGGGTACTTTCTGTCGCTATTACCCCCTAGAATCGATCTGCTGACGATACCGTATGCAAATAAACATATGAAAATGTAAATAAACTCAAACTTTTATTAGCCCAACGAACAAATAATTAATGGTGTAGAAGGCCAACTTAGTCTATTCCCTCGGTGCAACGGCTTCTACTCCTCCCAGCGGCATACATCAGTGCAGAGCTCCTTCTCTCTACTCTCTCTCTCCTGTGGTAGCATGTAGCGTTGTCAGTCTAAGAATAGAGAGTTAATCAGTGACGTAAAGAAAATTTAAAGTTGGAACAATCAGAAATGTCGTATTTACGCTTGTGCAGCAATTTTCTCCAACTTCGCATTTCACTGCAGTGTTTATTCAAAGACTTGCACCTTTCCGAATGTTCAAGATACAAACACAATGTTGGTACCTTTGCAAAGCTTCATTGCTCAGGTTTAAAATGATGCTTAATTGAAAAAGGTCACAAACACCGACTTGTTGAGCGTGTACACCTGGAGACTGAACAGTTTGAGCACAGGTCAAGCTTCAAGCTCACCTCTACGTCTCTCCTCGCGCTCTCACACGAACCTCCGCAACATGCTCCCTGGCATGCACCTTCCCCCCATCAAAATTGTCCCTCCTCCTCCCTCTCTTCCCCACCCCCGCCGCCCTAAAAAAAAACCCAACAAAAACAAACCAACCCACCAACCAACACAAAACAACTAAGAAAACCCGTTTTAAAAGTCAACCGTCCTAACAATTTAAAACCCATTTTAGGAGCTCTGCTCTCTTTATACTTAGAATCATCAAGATGCATTAATGAGGTTTGTATGGGTGCCAAAGTCAGATGATTTAGAACACGTCAACTCATGGATGTCAAACGTGTAATGGAATGACTGCTTGTGGCGATCTAGTGGACTTGCAAAAAACCTGTGCTCATACACTGATGATCGCAATTGCAAACCTTGTGTTTTACCTTTTATTCATTTCAAAAGGATGGTGAAAACTGCTTACTCGCTTCCTCAACAAAGTTAGCGACCAGTTCATCAAAAATGCCTGTCATCATAAGCAGTAAAAGTTTGAACACAATAAATGTCGGTTTCTTCAGAAGCACGAGTTGCGTACACGCATTTGGACTGGCGGGCAAACGAGAGACGGGTGGCTGGCAATGAAAGGGACGCAACTCCAAACGCTGACTGCCAACCCGCAGTGCCGATGGTGAGAGCCGCTCTGAACATTGATTTTGATCGCTTCCTGATCGTCGAGAAACGTGGAAACGGAAATTCCCATCCACGGAGGGCTTTGTCACGGCAGTGGTTTCGTTGCAGGAGCGTAGTAATCTAAATCAGTTGGGCATTGAAAGACTCAAAGCGGCAGCTGGCTGCTTGCACTTGACTGCATGCACTTGACTTCCAATCTCCTGAGAAACTCACTTTTTTTTAAGCCCAGGGAAAAAAGTGACATAGAAATGTATAATAAAAATGTCTTTTTTCCTATGAATCTAGTCACAATCCAAAGTTGTACTTGTCAATGCCGCTCAGACTGTCTGTCGGCGTACAGCTGTCTCGACCTACAGGCGAGTGCTCGCGATATTTCATTCCTAGTCGAAGGGCATCAAATGCAGATGATTCTAATCAGCCGTCTGCACAGAATTCCATCGTAGCCCATATTTCAAAGAACATTTTAAACATTCGATAAAGGTGTATAGATGGTTTTTCACGGAATCGACCAGAGGCAGGCGGGGCATGGTACCGAGGGACGTGGCAGACAGGAGGAGGAGAGAGTCACCCTGGCAGCATCGCAAGCACAGAAAGGCCAGTGGACGGCATGGGACAGTGCTGAGCAGCGAGGGATCGACTGGCGCAACCTGCAGAACTTGGAACCCGCCCGGCTCTACCACTCGGTCAAAGGGAGGCAACCTCTATCGTCCCGCGCGGGAAACTGACACGAGCACTCGTCAGTCCCGTGCACTACCAGTCATGGCCTACATGCAGTGTCGATGAGAACGAGAACAGGTGCGTTATAATAGGACGGGAACATGTCATATGGTGTATGCTTTACCTATTTAAACAAATAAAATTTTTGCCGCTCAGAGACGAAGTAAGTCAGCATTGAAATGAAAAAAGTTCAACGTCGATTTCTAACACAGTAGCAGCAAAGATCCTATATAGGCCTACACTGTATAGTCTTTGGTAGCGGTGTTAGCAGAAAGTACATGTATTCCCTTCAGTCTCGGACCTCACCCCTGCATTGGAATCGAATGAGCTCGAGTCTTGTCAATCTGGGCCAGAATGACGTCATGAAACTTGAGTCTTCCCTCGAGTTGTCCCAAGTGAAAAAGGGAAAGCTAAATATACCTTTTATATTGCAACTTTTCACCCACAATGGATGCTCAGTCCGCACGCCCCTCGCCACTGTAGCTCAGTCCCAACTTTCTGCAGGGCAACAACCAGGTGTGGAGCACGCTCCTTGCCACTGTAACTCAGTCTGCAGGGCAACAACCAGGTGTGGAGCACGCTCCTTGCCTCTGTAACTCAGTCTGCAGGGCAACAACCAGGTGTGGAGCACGCTCCTTGCCACTGTAACTCAGTCTGCAGGGCAACAACCAGGTGTGGAGCACGCTCCTTGCCTCTGTAACTCAGTCTGCAGGGCAACAACCAGGTGTGGAGCACGCTCCTTGCCACTGTAACTCAGTCTGCAGGGCAACAACCAGGTGTGGAGCACGCTCCTTGCCACTGTAGCTCAGTCTGCAGGGCAACAACCAGGTGTGGAGCACGCCCCTCGCCACTGTAGCTCAGTCTGCAGGGCAACAACCAGGTGTGGAGCACGCTCCTTGCCACTGTAGCTCAGTCCCAACTTTCTGCAGGGCAACAACCAGGTGTGGAGCACGCTCCTTGCCACTGTAGCTCAGTCCCAACTTTCTGCAGGGCAACAACCAGGTGTGGAGCACGCTCCTTGTTACTGTAGCTCAGTCCCAACTTTCTGCAGGGCAACAACCGGGTGTGGAGGATTGCACCAAAGCAAACTTTGACAGTTTTCCAGTTCATCTTTCACAGGTATCCAGTTTTACTCCTGGGTGGGGAGAAAAAAAAGCGAATTACGCCCCTTGCTCTGGATGCAACCCTGGGATACGCGCTGTTTCAAAAGTCCTACTCTCTCGCCATAAGCGACTGCAGCAAGGCGTGCTGCAAAATGACGTAGACACGTTTAGGAAACGGAAGGACGACTTTCTCCTCTGCCTTAAGGTGATGGAGATGATAGATGTTATCAAATAAAACAGAGAATGTGAAGAGAGAGAGAGAGAGAGAGAGAGAGAGAGAGAGAGAGAGAGAGAGAGACAGAGAGAGACAGAGAGAGACAGGGAGACAGAGACAGAGTCAGAGACAGAGTCAGAGACAGAGTCAGAGACACAGACACAGACACAGACACACACACACACACACACACACACACACACACACATACACACACACACAGATAGACAGAGACAGAGACAGAGAGAGACAGAGACAAAGAGAGACAGATAGAGACAGAGACAGAGACACAGAGACACAGAGACAGAGACACAGGGAGACAGACACACACACACACACACACACACACACACACACACACACACACACACAGAGAGAGAGAGAGAGAGAGAGAGAGAGAGAGAGAGAGAGACAAAGAGAGAGAGACAGAGACAGAGACAGAGACAGAGACACACACACACACACACACACACACACATACAGAGATACAGAGAGAGAGAGAGAGAGAGAGAGAGAGAGAGAGAGAGAGAGAGAGAGAGAGAGAGAGAGAGAGAGAGAGAGAGAGAGAGACCAAGAAACGCATAGGCATGGGCACTTAGTAGTGCAAAGGAGGGATTGCGTAATTAAGCGCAAACTAACACACGTTCATCCCCTCCCTCCTCTCCCCCCCCCCCCCCCCCCCCCCCCCCCTCCCCAAACCACGCGCGCACACACAGCCACATACACACACGAACAATTACA
>JAWQFJ010032307.1:20000-26773 GCA_034096865.1 Theodoxus fluviatilis | reverse complement strand
GATTATCAGTCCGAATGGGCCCTAACACACAACAAACTCAAACAAGAGGACAACCCACTTGTAATCCCTCCCCCACAGGCCACCTCCAGCACAGCCAACGACGAAGTGTGCAACTCGGCAAGTGGGCCGGGCGCGACCGAGCCCGAACACCTCCCACAATGCAACCGTCAATAGCGAGTGGCTAAACCAGAATCAAATGGCAAACCAAAAACAAATCACATGACCAATTGCACCTGCAGTCAGCACACACCACTCGACGAAAAGTGACCGCCTGGCAGGCACAAATATCCACGTAGACGACAGTCTTATTCTGTCAGCGGAGCTACTGGGAACACGTCCGAACTCAACGAGGCCTCCGGCGTAAAGTGAGACAGAGAGAGAGAGAGAGAGAGAGAGAGAGAGAGAGAGAGAGAGAGAGAGAGAGAGAGAGAGAGAGAGAGAGAGAGAGAGAGAGAGAGAGAGAGAGAGAGAGAGAGAGAGAGAGAGGGAGACTGTTGCTGTATGGGGTGTTTGAGGAGGATACCACCTCTGGTATCAGATAGAAGAACATGCCGTAGCCCCCTGGGATAGTTCATCACCTAATAATCTCCACCTGACACTCGCCTCTCACCCGTGGCTTCAAGAAGCTGCTGCCGTGCGGCAGCGGCCACACCTCGAGACTCCTCTTCCACTGGCGGACTGAACCAGGTGGGGGTACCAGACAGGTCTGAAACCCTCGGTAACCATAGGGACTTGCTCATCCCAGCATGCAAAGACTGTTTCAGCAGAGCAGGCTTAAGAAAATTAATATTTATGATTCAACGGCTGCGAAGGCGATCCAGCCACGCACTGTGGAGTACCCAGGGCGTGTGAGAGCACTCAGGGGTGTAATTCATGAACGTGGACTTTCGAGAGCACTGGTCTTGGACTTTCGAGTCCCAGACCACCGCTGGTCTAGAGACTAGTCTGGGACTCAGCGAGTCTACGATTCACGAACCCAGCCTGGGTGTTGACTTGAAAGGCTGGGACTGATTGACCTAGTCTATGGTTTATTTTCAGAATGAGGTGGAATTCCCGGGGATTCCGCCCAGTGCGCAAGCGCATAGCGTACCGCTTCAAACTTCCCGTCAAAAATGTCAGCCACGATCGGTAGCAAAACCTCGAAGAAAAGCCCCGATTTCACGGAGCGGGAATCGCTAGCTATCATAAAAGCGGTGTCAGCAAGATACGGATACATTAACAGCAGCATACACACAGCCCAAGCAAACAAAAGAAGAGGGACAGCGTGGGAGGAGGTGACAAATGAAGTACGAGCTGACGCTGGCTGGAGTGTGTGTGTGTGTGTGTGTCACCGTTTATTAAGTTCATCAGCAAGAGGCAAACGAGCAGCAGAAGATCAAGTTTTACAATATGGCAGGATTTCCAAGTGAGAACCATTGAAATTCAGTACGGAAGGGGTGGAACAAAAATTTGTCTTGATGAGGAAAAATTTACACACACACAGTGTCACACACACACACACACACACACGTAGGCTACACTCGATCAGCTTCGATCAGCTCGCACTTTTCCCATCAAACTCGTGAAACCCTGGCGATCGTCACACATTTTCTCAGTTACCAAAAATAAAGCAATTTAACCTGAGCAGTGTTTTCATAACACAGATGCAATTTCAATGTATCGTTTTCATAGCATCAGACAACACTAGCATTGTACCCAATGTCAACAGCAGCAGACAGGTTCGAGGACAACAATGTTTACTGGTGTCGCTGAGGTCCGCGCGTCAGCTATAAATAGAAGTGCGCGAAGCTTGTGATGCTCGGCGACCTGCATTCCCAATTGTAAAATGTCAGCTCTTTCAGGACCTATCGATGCAATCAACATACAGCTTTGATAATTTAATGCTGTTCGTGGCTTACATTTTCGTTCGATGGGTTTCTAGTGTCACAAAATACAGCGATTTATGCGCTAACCGTAGGCAGCGTCGGCCATTTAATTTCGCGGCAGCCTTGGACTTTGGTGTGTAGTCCAACAAATCCTTGGACCACCGTAGTCCGCAGTTCAGCCTGAGACTGAACCAAAGTCCACGTTCATGAATTGTAGACTACGACAGTCCACGTTCATGAATTGTAGACTACGACAGTAGCCCAAGACCAGCGGCAGTGGTCTAAGACCACGCTGAAAGTCCACGTTCATGAATTACACCCCAGAAGACTTGGCCGTCCAATACAGCCAAGGAGGTCTCCACACGTAACGCTCCTTCGTGCCACTGGAGCAAGGCCTCCAGGTAGAGAGAGTGTGGGATTGTTTGTGTGGAAATATATGTGTGTGTGTGTGTGTGTGTGTGTGTGTGTGTGTGTGTGTGTGTGTGTGTGTGTGTGTGTGTGTGTGTGTCTTGAGAATTCAGTTCCAAGATTCATTTTTTAAATAATTATTGAGGTCAATTTTTAACAGTTTGAAAGGTCCACGTGCAACATCTACAATTATTTTGTACCGAATTTCTTCTCAAATCCTGAGCGACCGCGGCTGCCAGGGGGGATATAATCGAAATATAATCGAAAAGTGAAATAATGGTGGTGGTGGTGGTGGTGGTGGTGATGGTAATGGTGGTGGTGGTGGTGGTAGTGGTGGTGGTGGTGGAGGCGGTGGCGGTGGTGATGGAGGTGGTGGTGGTGATGGAGGTGGTGGTGGTGATGGTGGTGGTGGTGGTGATGGAGGTGATGGTGGTGGTGATGGAGGTGGTGGTGGTTCTGGTGGTGGTGGTGGTGGTGGTGGTGGTGGTGGTGGTGGTGATGGTGGCGGCGGTGATGGTGGTCGTAGTGGTGATGGTGGCGGCGGTGATGGTCGTCGTAGTGGTGGTGGTGGTGGTGACGGTGGTGATGATGATGGTGGTGGTGGTTGTGGTGGTGGAGGTGGTGGCGATGGTGGTCGGAGTAAAACAAAATAAACGGCAGTGATTTTTATCGAAAAGACCCGAAAAGACCCGAAAAGACCCAAAAAGACCCCGAAAAGACCCGAAAAGACACCGAAAAGACCCGAAAAGACCCGAAAAGACACTCGAAAAGACCCCAAAAGACCCGAAAAGACACCCACAAAGACCCAAAAAGAGGGAAGTGATTTTTATCGAAAAGACCCAAAAAGACGTTTTGGGTCTTTTCGGGTGTCTTTTGAGGTGTCTTTTTGGGTCTTCTCGGGTCTTTTCAGGTGATTCAGTGTTTTCTCGGGTCTTTGTGGGTCTTTTGGGGTGTTTTCAGGTGTCTTTTTGGGTCTTTTCGGGTGTCTTTTCGTGTCTTTTCGATAAAAATCACTGCCATTGATTTTTATCGAAAAGACCCGAAAAGACCCGAAAAGACACCCGAAAAGACCCAGAAAGACACCTGAAAAGACCTGAAAAGACCCGAAAAGACCCGAGGAGACACTAAATTACCTGAGAAGACCTGAAAAGACCCGAGAAGACCCAAAAAGACACCCGAAAAGACCCCAAAAGAGGGCAGTGATTTTTATCGAAAAGACCCGAAAAGACGTTTTGGGTCTTTTCGGGTGTCTTTTGGGGTGTCTTTTGGGGTCTTCTCGGGTCCTTTCGGGTCTTCTCAGGTAATTTAGTGTCTTCTCGGGTCTTTGCGGGTCTTTTGGGGTGTTTTCAGGTGTCTTTTCGGGTATTTATGGGGTGTCTTTTCGTGTCTTTTCGATAAAAATCACTGCCATTGATTTTTATCGAAAAGACCCAAAAAGACCCGAAAAGACACCCGAAAAGACCCGAAAAGACACCTGAAAAGACCCGAAAAGACCCGAAAAGACCCGAGGAGACACTAAATTACCTGAGAAGACCTGAAAAGACCCGAGAAGACCCCAAAAGTCACCCGAAAAGACCCAAAAAGAGGGCAGAGATTTTTATCAAAAAGACCCAAAAAGACGTTTTGGGTCTTTTCGGGTGTCTTTTGGGGTGTCTTTTTGGGTCTTCTCGGGTCCTTTCGGGTCTTCTCAGGTAATTTAGTGTCTTCTCGGGTCTTTGCGGGTCTTTTTGGGTGTTTTCAGGTGTCTTTTCGGGTCTTTTTGGGTGTCTTTTCGTGTCTTTTCGATAAAAATCACTGCCATTGATTTTTATCGAAAAGACCCGAAAAGACCCGAAAAGACACCCGAAAAGACACCCGAAAAGACTCCTTCTTCTCCTTCTCCTCCTCTTCTCGCGATGCTTACGCTCTTCCTCCTCCTTCTCACGGCGCTTACGGTCTTCCTCCTCCTTCTCCTCCTCCTCTTTCTTCTCGCGACGCCTACGCTCTTCCTCCTCCTTCTCCTTCTCCTCTTTCTTCTCGCGACGCCTCCGCTCTTCCTTTTCTTCCTGCAACAGCTGCATAAGCATCGCGCTTGTATCTACCGCGGGTGATAAAAACTGCGGCTTTCCCTTCCCGTGTTCGTCACTCCCATCTGGATGTACCCCAAACCCTCCCTCAGCTTGGCCGGGCGTGAGGTAACCCCCCTTTGGTGGAACCCCCAAGTCAAAAGACTTACCTCTACCACGCCCCCTTCCCGTCGGAGATGGTGACTCCCGCGCCCCACGAGGTGTAGCTTCCCCCAGCGGTGGCAGGCCCCAGTCCTCCTGCTCCTGCTCCACGCGACCCTCCTTGGTCCCGCTTGCCGCCGCCTTCTCCGCCATGGCCCTGGACCGGGTCCACATGGACGCCCCAAACCGCCAAACCTGACCACCCTACCAACTCCAAGCAGTCTCTCGGAAAACCCTTTCAGGTCTACTACTCCCCAAACTCACCCAGGGCCGAGTCAGGCACGACTGAAACACACATCCACATGAAACAAACCAAGACACACACTGACCTACCACAAAAACCCCTAAATATTCCCCAGAGAAGAAAAAACACCCCCTACTGAATGAGTTCCTGAGCGAAATGATAATTTTAGATCCCGGACGAGCCCCCAATGTCGCGACCACACCCGCTGGGTGGGCCCTTACCCTCTCAGGCAGAAGGAGTCAGGAACTCAAACCCTATTAAAACAATTACTGACACACTTTTAGAAACAAGAAAATATTTATTAACCCCACCCTTAGCACCCCGCAGAATGAAATGGAAACGGTGGAAAGGATGGTTGGTGATGATATCCGATGAACAGAACAAGGAATGCAACTTATGTAAACTAACAATGACAAATCAAACAGTTCTATCACACACACACACCTTCACCCCACCACATGTGAAACTACATTCTCCTTCACACGATAAACCAATCACATGTGACAATACACTATCACTCACCCTGTAAACCCAAAAACTATACCACAACAAACCACAGTCCACCCAAACCACCCCACAACAACAAGATAGTTGTCCAACCAGCGGCCGCTCCCACGCCGGCAACTTTCCCGTCAACACAACATCTCTCACTGTCCAACACTGTAACTTTCTCCGTCAACTCGACATCTCCCACTGTCCAACACTGTCCCTTTCAAGAACCCAAAACCCCTTACGACCGATCACCCCCGTCTCATGGCCTCCCTCTGCGTCAAGTCGCAGAACAGGGAACGGCGGACACAAGGTGCCCACAACCGTCGGACCTCCCTTGGTCAGGTGGCCTCCAGTCGATGAGTGCCCCTGGGACCCTTCGCTGTCGACAACAGCTATGCAGAGTAGTGGGGACCTTTAGGCGACGCCGACAGCAGTGAGGAACATCGAAGACTGGGGATGGGGACGACAGCGATGCAGGACGTCGACGACTTGGTTGGTGCGGGTCGTAGAGCCATGCAACTCAGACAACATCCCAGGCCTAAACGGCCAGAATTAGCAATCATATAATACCTGGCACACAAATCACAAATACTTCACCGCCAGAATTAGCAACCATATCATAAGACTTTGCACACAAATCACAAATACTTCACCGCCAGAATTAGCAACCATATCACCTGGCCCACAAATCACAAATACTTCACCGCCAGAATTAGCAACCATATCATAAGACCTGGCCCACAAATCACAAATGCTTCACCGCCACATATATGACGGCCTTCAATCAAAACAATGCCGTAGCCTTTCACAAAAACTAGGGTCATTCCGCCATCTTACCCTTTATGCAAATACACAAATATAAACAACAACCCTACCATGAACTGATTTAAATAATGCGCGGTGGGAACAACTAACATATTAATAACAAACGACCACCCACCGTTATACAATTCCCGTCCTATCCAACCTTCCCACCCGCTCCTAAACCAACTAACTCACAACCCAGCGAAAACTACACAAAGACATTTACACACAACCAATACTCACATGAAAGAACCCTGTCCTTTCCCTGGTGATGATTTCCGTTGGTCTACACCAAACAAAGACAAAATAGTCTTTTAACTCTACTGGGCTGACATAAGCCACGCCACACACCGGGCTGACAGCAGTCACACCACGATTCCTGCAACACTCCCAAGAGCGAGGTTGCCTTCGCGCCCATAAATCAGCGACTGACAATATAAAACCCTCACCCCCAAAAGAAAACGTGATCATCTCCGGCAACTTCTTCTTTCCACAAATTCCCGTGCGAAACCGCGCCGAGCTCGCTCACCCCGTCCATTCGCGCGCGGAACGGGAAACGCACAGAAGAGGCACGTGACAACGCATCACAAACACACTACACACCACGCATACACACACACAAATCCGCCCACCCCAAAATTAACCCCTTCACCACTAGCAACCTGCTCGCGACACTCTCTCTATATCTTTTTCTCTATCTCTCTCTTTCTCTATCTCTCTCTTTCTCTCTCTATCTCTCTCTCTCGCCCTCTC
>JAWQFJ010032307.1:0-10000 GCA_034096865.1 Theodoxus fluviatilis | reverse complement strand
TTCTTCTTCTTCTTCTTCTTCTTCTTCTTCTTCTTCTTCTTCTTCTTCTTCTTCTTTCTTCTTCTTCTTCTTCTTCTTCTTCTTCTTCTTCTTCTTCTTCTTCTTCGTTCTTCTTCTTCTTCTTCTTCTTCTTCTTCTTCTTCTTCTTCTTCTTCTTCTTCTTCTTCTTCTTCTTCTTCTTCTTTCTTCTTCTTCTTCTTCTTCTTCTTCTTCTTCTTTCTTCTTCTTCTTCTTCTTCTTCTTCTTCTTCTTCTTCTTTCTCTTCTTCTTCTTCTTCTTACTTCTTCTTCTTACTTCTTCTTCTTACTTCTTCTTCTTCTTCTTCTTCTTCTTCTTCTTCTTCTTCTTCTTCTTCTTCTTCTTCTTCTTCTTCTTCTTCTTCTTATTCTTCTTCTTCTTCTTCTTCTTCTTCTTTCTTCTTCTTCTTCTTCTTCTTTCTTTTCTTCTTTCTTCTTCTTCTTCTTCTTCTTCTTCTTTTCTTCTTCTTTATTCTTCTTCTTCTTCTTCTTCTTCTTCTTCTTCTTCTTCTTCTTCTTCTTCTTCTTCTTCTTCTTCTTCTTCTTCTTCTTCTTCTTCTTCTTCTTCTTCTTCTTCTTCTTCTTCTTCTTCTTCTTCTTCTTCTTCTTTCTTCTTCTTCCTTCTTTCTTCTTCTTCTTCTTCTCTTCTTCTTCTTCTTCTTCTTCTTCTTCTTCTTCTTCTGTTGCTGACAACTCAAAACAGCTCTTTGTAATACTTTTAAAAAGCAGAAAATCTATTTTACAACTCTTTCATCAATTATCAGTCCAACAAATAAGCCTTGTTTCATTTATCCGGTGCGTTTTTAAACTGATAAATGACTACTTTTAATTAATACAACCGAAGGGAGTGGGTGGGACGGAAGGAGGGAGGGAGGGAGGGAGGGAGGGAGGGAGGGAGGGAGAAAAGAGATGAGAGAGCAGAGAGACAGACAGACAGACAGACAGACAGACAGACAGACAGACAGACAGACAGACAGACAGACAGACAGACAGACAGACAGACGGACAGACGGACAAACGGACAGACGGACAGACGGACCTACGGACGGACGGACGGACGGACAGAAACAAGGGGACAGAGAAAAAAGGAGACACAGAAAAGAAAACAGAGAAAAGAAAACAGAGAATAGGAGACGGAGAAGAGAGAGAGAGAGAGAGAGAGAGAGAGAGAGAAAGAGAGAAAGAGACAGAGAGAGAGTGAGAGAGATAGAGAGAGATAGAGAGAGAGGTAGAGAGAGAGAATGAGAGAGAGAGAGAGACAGAGAGAGAAGCAGAGAGAGACAGAGAGACAGAGAGAGAGAGAGAGAGAGAGAGAGAGAGAGAGAGAAAGGATGACAGAGAGACAGAGAAAGATGTGAGGTGGGTGGAGTGGGATTTGTTCCATTTTGTCATTTTGTTCAGAAGCTCACTGCAACGTGAACAAAGTCTAGCACGAAACTTTTGGAAAATGAAGAAGTTGTCCATCATTCGGTCAAACAACCAACTTGTTTTCGATCCTCGCTCTTCTAACTCCATCTTTCCCTTCACCTCGTGTCCTTTGCAACTGCCAGGCTCCTTGCACTCCATGATCAGACCCAATGGGGAAAGGAGTCCTCTAACAGAGGGGCTAATCATCTCCTGTCTGTGTGCAACTCAGGCAGTAGCAATCTAGAGACTGTATCTGGCACACTCGATTGCTTATCTCTCATGTTGCTGTCGTCCGCTCCCCACTCGTCCCCTGATTCCTGACAGGTGGATGGGGTTCCCGGTTATTACTGAAGGGCTCGCTGATTGTGCCTCTTGTCGGAAATGGACAGAGACGAGCAGTGGATTTCAATGAGAGATAGAGACGAGAGAGATCACCTCAGCAGACGACTGCGTTAAACATGCTGTCTTCTCGTCGCGATGCTATTGAAAGACTGGGTTGCTAAAAGTGCACAGAAGATTGGGATGGAAGAAGATCAGATTGAAATTCATGAAATGGCTACGTACGATAGATTGCAATACGAAGGCGTTTGTTGAAATACAAGAAATTGCATCCATTCCCAGGTGTACAATACGTACTAATTCCCGGGCCAAACTTTGATTTAATCATTTTCTCAAAGTATGTACCCTGGACGACATTGAATGTGACAAATGACCAGTGAGAATTGGAAAAATCCAATCTGATTCATTCCCTATTCAGTCAAAATGACATAGTACAGACAGTTCTATTAGGCCTTCGAGCATGTCGGCTTTAATCCATATTCTAAACTTAAAAGTGTTTTATTTTGGGCAGTGATTTTTATCGAAAAGACCCGAAAAGACCCGAAAAGACTCGAAAAGACCCGAAAAGACCCGAAAAGACACCGAAAAGACCCGAAAAGACCCGAAAAGACACCCGAAAAGACCCCAAAAGACCCGAAAAGACCCGAAAAGATCCGAATAGACCCGAAAAGACACCCGAAAAGACCCCAAAAGAGGGCAGTGATTTTTATCGAAAAGACACAAAAAGACGTTTTGGGTCTTTTCGGGTGTCTTTTGAGGTGTCTTTTTGGGTCTTCTCGGGTCTTTTCGGGTCTTTTCGATAAAAATCAATGGCAGTGATTTTTATCGAAAAGACACGAAAAGACACCCGAAAAGACCCGAAAAGACACCTGAAAACACCCCAAAAGACCCGCAAAGACCCGAGAAGACACTAAATTACCTGAGAAGAGAGTGAGAAAGAGAGGGAACGAGAGAGGGCGAGAGAGAGAGAGAGAGAGAGAGAGAGAGACTGACAGAGAGAGAGAGAGACTGACAGAGAGAGAGACAGAGAGAGAGAGATAGAGAGAGATAGAGAAAGAGGGAGAGATAGAGAGAGAGGGCGAGAGTGAGAGTGAGAGAGAGAGATAGAGAGAGATAGAGAGAGAGAGGGCGAGAGAGAGAGAGAGAGAGAGAGAGGGAGAGAGAGAGAAAGGGGGGAGTGAGAGAGGGCGAGAGAGAGAGAGAGGGCAGGAGAGAGAGGGCGAGGGAGAGTGCGAGAGGACGAGAGAGAGAGAGAGAGAGAGAGAGAGAGAGAGAGAGAGAGAGAGAGAGAGAGAGAGAGAGAGAGGGCGAGAGAGAGAGAGAGAGAGGGCGAAAGTATTGGTGAGAGAGAGAGAGAGAAAGAGAGAGAGGGAGGGAGGGAGAGAGAGTGAGAGAGAGAAAGAGGACGAGAGAGAGAGAGAGGCGAGAGTGAGAGTGAGAGAGAGAGAGCGAGAGAGAGATAGAGAGAGAGAGGGCGAGAGAGAGAGATAGAGAGAGAAAGAGAGAGATAGAGAAAGAGAGAGATAGAGAAAAAGATATAGAGAGAGTGTCGCGAGCAGGTTGCTAGTGGTGAAGGGGTTAATTTTGGGGTGGGCGGATTTGTGTGTGTGTATGCGTGGTGTGTAGTGTGTTTGTGATGCGTTGTCACGTGCCTCTTCTGTGCGTTTCCCGTTCCGCGCGCGAATGGACGGGGTGAGCGAGCTCGGCGCGGTTTCGCACGGGAATTTGTGGAAAGAAGAAGTTGCCGGAGATGATCACGTTTTCTTTTGGGGGTGAGGGTTTTATATTGTCAGTCGCTGATTTATGGGCGCGAAGGCAACCTCGCTCTTGGGAGTGTTGCAGGAATCGTGGTGTGACTGCTGTCAGCCCGGTGTGTGGCGTGGCTTATGTCAGCCCAGTAGAGTTAAAAGACTATTTTGTCTTTGTTTGGTGTAGACCAACGGAAATCATCACCAGGGAAAGGACAGGGTTCTTTCATGTGAGTATTGGTTGTGTGTAAATGTCTTTGTGTAGTTTTCGCTGGGTTGTGAGTTAGTTGGTTTAGGAGCGGGTGGGAAGGTTGGATAGGACGGGAATTGTATAACGGTGGGTGGTCGTTTGTTATTAATATGTTAGTTGTTCCCACCGCGCATTATTTAAATCAGTTCATGGTAGGGTTGTTGTTTATATTTGTGTATTTGCATAAAGGGTAAGATGGCGGAATGACCCTAGTTTTTGTGAAAGGCTACGGCATTGTTTTGATTGAAGGCCGTCATATATGTGGCGGTGAAGCATTTGTGATTTGTGGGCCAGGTCTTATGATATGGTTGCTAATTCTGGCGGTGAAGTATTTGTGATTTGTGGGCCAGGTGATATGGTTGCTAATTCTGGCGGTGAAGTATTTGTGATTTGTGTGCAAAGTCTTATGATATGGTTGCTAATTCTGGCGGTGAAGTATTTGTGATTTGTGTGCCAGGTATTATATGATTGCTAATTCTGGCCGTTTAGGCCTGGGATGTTGTCTGAGTTGCATGGCTCTACGACCCGCACCAACCAAGTCGTCGACGTCCTGCATCGCTGTCGTCCCCATCCCCAGTCTTCGATGTTCCTCACTGCTGTCGGCGTCGCCTAAAGGTCCCCACTACTCTGCATAGCTGTTGTCGACAGCGAAGGGTCCCAGGGGCACTCATCGACTGGAGGCCACCTGACCAAGGGAGGTCCGACGGTTGTGGGCACCTTGTGTCCGCCGTTCCCTGTTCTGCGACTTGAGGAGAGGGAGGCCATGAGACGGGGGTGATCGGGTCGTAAGGGGTTTTGGGTTCTTGAAAGGGACAGTGTTGGACAGTGGGAGATGTCGAGTTGACGGAGAAAGTTACAGTGTCGGACAGTGAGAGATGTTGTGTTGACGGGAAAGTTGCCGGCGTGGGAGCGGCCGCTGGTTGGACAACTATCTTGTTGTTGTGGGGTGGTTTGGGTGGACTGTGGTTTGTTGTGGTATAGTTTTTGGGTTTACAGGGTGAGTGATAGTGTATTGTCACATGTGATTGGTTTATCGTGTGAAGGAGAATGTAGTTTCACATGTGGTGGGGTGAAGGTGTGTGTGTGTGATAGAACTGTTTGATTTGTCATTGTTAGTTTACATAAGTTGCATTCCTTGTTCTGTTCATCGGATATCATCACCAACCATCCTTTCCACCGTTTCCATTTCATTCTGCGGGGTGCTAAGGGTGGGGTTAATAAATATTTTCTTGTTTCTAAAAGTGTGTCAGTAATTGTTTTAATAGGGTTTGAGTTCCTGACTCCTTCTGCCTGAGAGGGTAAGGGCCCACCCAGCGGGTGTGGTCGCGACATTGGGGGCTCGTCCGGGATCTAAAATTATCATTTCGCTCAGGAACTCATTCAGTAGGGGGTGTTTTTTCTTCTCTGGGGAATATTTAGGGGTTTTTGTGGTAGGTCAGTGTGTGTCTTGGTTTGTTTCATGTGGATGTGTGTTTCAGTCGTGCCTGACTCGGCCCTGGGTGAGTTTGGGGAGTAGTAGACCTGAAAGGGTTTTCCGAGAGACTGCTTGGAGTTGGTAGGGTGGTCAGGTTTGGCGGTTTGGGGCGTCCATGTGGACCCGGTCCAGGGCCATGGCGGAGAAGGCGGCGGCAAGCGGGACCAAGGAGGGTCGCGTGGAGCAGGAGCAGGAGGACTGGGGCCTGCCACCGCTGGGGGAAGCTACACCTCGTGGGGCGCGGGAGTCACCATCTCCGACGGGAAGGGGGCGTGGTAGAGGTAAGTCTTTTGACTTGGGGGTTCCACCGAAGGGGGGT
Organism: Theodoxus fluviatilis; assembly: GCA_034096865.1. Taxonomy (NCBI): domain Eukaryota; kingdom Metazoa; phylum Mollusca; class Gastropoda; order Cycloneritida; family Neritidae; genus Theodoxus; species Theodoxus fluviatilis. The sequence continues at coordinate 4,446 of JAWQFJ010032307.1, read as the reverse complement.
TACCTCACGCCCGGCCAAGCTGAGGGAGGGTTTGGGGTACATCCAGATGGGAGTGACGAACACGGGAAGGGAAAGCCGCAGTTTTTATCACCCGCGGTAGATACAAGCGCGATGCTTATGCAGCTGTTGCAGGAAGAAAAGGAAGAGCGGAGGCGTCGCGAGAAGAAAGAGGAGAAGGAGAAGGAGGAGGAAGAGCGTAGGCGTCGCGAGAAGAAAGAGGAGGAGGAGAAGGAGGAGGAAGACCGTAAGCGCCGTGAGAAGGAGGAGGAAGAGCGTAAGCATCGCGAGAAGAGGAGGAGAAGGAGAAGAAGGAGTCTTTTCGGGTGTCTTTTCGGGTGTCTTTTCGGGTCTTTTCGGGTCTTTTCGATAAAAATCAATGGCAGTGATTTTTATCGAAAAGACACGAAAAGACACCCAAAAATACCCCAAAAGACACCTGAAAACACCCAAAAAGACCCGCAAAGACCCGAGAAGACACTAAATTACCTGAGAAGACCCGAAAGGACCCGAGAAGACCCAAAAAGACACCCCAAAAGACACCCGAAAAGACCCAAAACGTCTTTTTGGGTCTTTTTGATAAAAATCTCTGCCCTCTTTTTGGGTCTTTTCGGGTGACTTTTGGGGTCTTCTCGGGTCTTTTCAGGTCTTCTCAGGTAATTTAGTGTCTCCTCGGGTCTTTTCGGGTCTTTTCGGGTCTTTTCAGGTGTCTTTTCGGGTCTTTTCGGGTGTCTTTTCGGGTCTTTTTGGGTCTTTTCGATAAAAATCAATGGCAGTGATTTTTATCGAAAAGACACGAAAAGACACCCCATAAATACCCGAAAAGACACCTGAAAACACCCCAAAAGACCCGCAAAGACCCGAGAAGACACTAAATTACCTGAGAAGACCCGAAAGGACCCGAGAAGACCCCAAAAGACACCCCAAAAGACACCCGAAAAGACCCAAAACGTCTTTTCGGGTCTTTTCGATAAAAATCACTGCCCTCTTTTGGGGTCTTTTCGGGTGTCTTTTTGGGTCTTCTCGGGTCTTTTCAGGTCTTCTCAGGTAATTTAGTGTCTCCTCGGGTCTTTTCGGGTCTTTTCAGGTCTTTTCAGGTGTCTTTTCGGGTCTTTTCGGGTGTCTTTTCGGGTCTTTTCGGGTCTTTTCGATAAAAATCAATGGCAGTGATTTTTATCGAAAAGACACGAAAAGACACCCGAAAAGACCCAAAAAGACACCTGAAAACACCCCAAAAGACCCACAAAGACCCGAGAAAACACTGAATCACCTGAAAAGACCCGAGAAGACCCAAAAAGACACCTCAAAAGACACCCGAAAAGACCCAAAACGTCTTTTTGGGTCTTTTCGATAAAAATCACTTCCCTCTTTTTGGGTCTTTGTGGGTGTCTTTTCGGGTCTTTTGGGGTCTTTTCGAGTGTCTTTTCGGGTCTTTTCGGGTCTTTTCGGTGTCTTTTCGGGTCTTTTCGGGTCTTTTTGGGTCTTTTCGGGTCTTTTCGGGTCTTTTCGATAAAAATCACTGCCGTTTATTTTGTTTTACTCCGACCACCATCGCCACCACCTCCACCACCACAACCACCACCACCATCATCATCACCACCGTCACCACCACCACCACCACTACGACGACCATCACCGCCGCCACCATCACCACTACGACCACCATCACCGCCGCCACCATCACCACCACCACCACCACCACCACCACCACCACCACCACCAGAACCACCACCACCTCCATCACCACCACCATCACCTCCATCACCACCACCACCACCATCACCACCACCACCTCCATCACCACCACCACCTCCATCACCACCGCCACCGCCTCCACCACCACCACCACTACCACCACCACCACCACCATTACCATCACCACCACCACCACCACCACCACCATTATTTCACTTTTCGATTATATTTCGATTATATCCCCCCTGGCAGCCGCGGTCGCTCAGGATTTGAGAAGAAATTCGGTACAAAATAATTGTAGATGTTGCACGTGGACCTTTCAAACTGTTAAAAATTGACCTCAATAATTATTTAAAAAATGAATCTTGGAACTGAATTCTCAAGACACACACACACACACACACACACACACACACACACACACACACACACACACACACACACACACACACACATATATTTCCACACAAACAATCCCACACTCTCTCTACCTGGAGGCCTTGCTCCAGTGGCACGAAGGAGCGTTACGTGTGGAGACCTCCTTGGCTGTATTGGACGGCCAAGTCTTCTGGGGTGTAATTCATGAACGTGGACTTTCAGCGTGGTCTTAGACCACTGCCGCTGGTCTTGGGCTACTGTCGTAGTCTACAATTCATGAACGTGGACTGTCGTAGTCTACAATTCATGAACGTGGACTTTGGTTCAGTCTCAGGCTGAACTGCGGACTACGGTGGTCCAAGGATTTGTTGGACTACACACCAAAGTCCAAGGCTGCCGCGAAATTAAATGGCCGACGCTGCCTACGGTTAGCGCATAAATCGCTGTATTTTGTGACACTAGAAACCCATCGAACGAAAATGTAAGCTACGGACAGCATTAAATTATCAAAGCTGTATGTTGATTGCATCGATAGGTCCTGAAAGAGCTGACATTTTACAATTGGGAATGCAGGTCGCCGAGCATCACAAGCTTCGCGCACTTCTATTTATAGCTGACGCGCGGACCTCAGCGACACCAGTAAACATTGTTGTCCTCGAACCTGTCTGCTGCTGTTGACATTGGGTACAATGCTAGTGTTGTCTGATGCTATGAAAACGATACATTGAAATTGCATCTGTGTTATGAAAACACTGCTCAGGTTAAATTGCTTTATTTTTGGTAACTGAGAAAATGTGTGACGATCGCCAGGGTTTCACGAGTTTGATGGGAAAAGTGCGAGCTGATCGAAGCTGATCGAGTGTAGCCTACGTGTGTGTGTGTGTGTGTGTGTGACACTGTGTGTGTGTAAATTTTTCCTCATCAAGACAAATTTTTGTTCCACCCCTTCCGTACTGAATTTCAATGGTTCTCACTTGGAAATCCTGCCATATTGTAAAACTTGATCTTCTGCTGCTCGTTTGCCTCTTGCTGATGAACTTAATAAACGGTGACACACACACACACACACACTCCAGCCAGCGTCAGCTCGTACTTCATTTGTCACCTCCTCCCACGCTGTCCCTCTTCTTTTGTTTGCTTGGGCTGTGTGTATGCTGCTGTTAATGTATCCGTATCTTGCTGACACCGCTTTTATGATAGCTAGCGATTCCCGCTCCGTGAAATCGGGGCTTTTCTTCGAGGTTTTGCTACCGATCGTGGCTGACATTTTTGACGGGAAGTTTGAAGCGGTACGCTATGCGCTTGCGCACTGGGCGGAATCCCCGGGAATTCCACCTCATTCTGAAAATAAACCATAGACTAGGTCAATCAGTCCCAGCCTTTCAAGTCAACACCCAGGCTGGGTTCGTGAATCGTAGACTCGCTGAGTCCCAGACTAGTCTCTAGACCAGCGGTGGTCTGGGACTCGAAAGTCCAAGACCAGTGCTCTCGAAAGTCCACGTTCATGAATTACACCCCTGAGTGCTCTCACACGCCCTGGGTACTCCACAGTGCGTGGCTGGATCGCCTTCGCAGCCGTTGAATCATAAATATTAATTTTCTTAAGCCTGCTCTGCTGAAACAGTCTTTGCATGCTGGGATGAGCAAGTCCCTATGGTTACCGAGGGTTTCAGACCTGTCTGGTACCCCCACCTGGTTCAGTCCGCCAGTGGAAGAGGAGTCTCGAGGTGTGGCCGCTGCCGCACGGCAGCAGCTTCTTGAAGCCACGGGTGAGAGGCGAGTGTCAGGTGGAGATTATTAGGTGATGAACTATCCCAGGGGGCTACGGCATGTTCTTCTATCTGATACCAGAGGTGGTATCCTCCTCAAACACCCCATACAGCAACAGTCTCCCTCTCTCTCTCTCTCTCTCTCTCTCTCTCTCTCTCTCTCTCTCTCTCTCTCTCTCTCTCTCTCTCTCTCTCTCTCTCTCTCTCTCTCTCTCTCTCTCTCTCTCTCTCTCTGTCTCACTTTACGCCGGAGGCCTCGTTGAGTTCGGACGTGTTCCCAGTAGCTCCGCTGACAGAATAAGACTGTCGTCTACGTGGATATTTGTGCCTGCCAGGCGGTCACTTTTCGTCGAGTGGTGTGTGCTGACTGCAGGTGCAATTGGTCATGTGATTTGTTTTTGGTTTGCCATTTGATTCTGGTTTAGCCACTCGCTATTGACGGTTGCATTGTGGGAGGTGTTCGGGCTCGGTCGCGCCCGGCCCACTTGCCGAGTTGCACACTTCGTCGTTGGCTGTGCTGGAGGTGGCCTGTGGGGGAGGGATTACAAGTGGGTTGTCCTCTTGTTTGAGTTTGTTGTGTGTTAGGGCCCATTCGGACTGATAATCT
>JAWQFJ010032306.1:7500-10947 GCA_034096865.1 Theodoxus fluviatilis | reverse complement strand
GTATGTCTAACGTCAAAAGAATCTCAGTAACTTGGGAGATAGGGATAGGAGAGAGAGCAGAGTAGACAGGCGAGCAGACGGAGACTGGCGATCATAGAGAGCAGATCAGATCTGGAGAGAACGAACAACGAACAACGAACAACTGGTTTATTGTGGGGGCCTCCGGCCCATTACAAATGACAGTAATAGCACAAATTTGGAAACAATCTTACCACTTCCCAGGCTACTATTGGACAGCGGTGACAATTGTGGCTTGTAATCCATATCATCAATCATCAGTACATTCTAATTTTCAAAAATGTCTATATAGCTGTTTAACAATGGCATTGCTTCTGATCGTCTCCGAAACGCCTTATACAGATACATCGCAATATTTCTTAAGGCACGAACATCGTTATTTGAGAAAATGTCTGTCACAGGTTCTTCAGCATCATGCTGTATACTTGGTAGTATGTGTTTCGTGCGTAAGTCATAAGTAGCGGGACAGTGAAATAAAAAATGAATTTCATCTTCTTCATTTTCCATGCATAATGGACAGATATTTATGTAAGGAATTGTACTGAATCTATACTTATGCACGTACAAATCGCTTATTCCCATTCTGAAACGTATCAGAGCATCTCTAAATACTTTTTTATCTACTGCATACAGATATGGCTCTACGAAGTGATCCACCTTAAGTAGTCTATAAAAGGAATATCTGACACTTGACTGTAGCTGAATTCTCCAGTCGTTTTTGTACCATTCAATCATTCTACTTTTCAGTTGTTTTAAGAAGGTCGTTTCGTTTGGAACCATTTGACTGTCCCACTCTCTTTCAAAATTATACTTCAACAGTAACATTTTTATTCCTGTAGCCCAACTAAATCTATCATCCACCGTTTTTAGCATTGACATGTACATTTGGTGAGGATATCTATCATGGTCCATTCTCAAGAGTTTAAGCCAATATTTTATGGAGCGTATCTGAGCATTGAACTCTAATGGGTATCGACCAGTGTCACCGTAGATCATCACGTTCGGCGTTCTCGGGGCAACATTAAGGAACCACTTTAGTATAAACATATGAATAGTTTCGATACGTCTACAATCATAGATGCCCCAAACTTCTGATCCATAGAGTAGAATGGGCTGGACCTGTGCGTCAAAAATCTTACACAACACATCTGGTGTAACGACATTGAGCTTTCTCAAGGATCTCTGGATCTGGATTGACGCTGCTTTTGCTCTGGAGGCAAGATCAGATAGTATTGTATTTGTACACAGCCTGGTGGACAGGATAACTCCGAGATATTTGTACTGAGTGACAACCTCTAGCTTACGGTCATCAATCGTCCACTTCTCATGAGCAGCTATGAATCCTCCTTTACGAAAGACAACAACCTTTGTTTTTTCCGTATTTATTAGTAGTCCTAGTTTATCAGCGGCGTCCTTGAGATTATTAATTTGATTCTGAAGCCCAGGTACCGTGTCAGACAAAAGTACAATGTCATCTACAAAGAGCAGCAAGAACAGCTCAGCACCATTAGGTTCCAATTGTACCCCATGTTTACCCTTTCTAATTACTTCACGACTAAGGTGTGAAACCAAGAAGGAAAATAGGAGAGGAGACATTTTGCAACCCTGTTTCAGTCCCCGGTGGCAATTGAAGGACCCGTATGCCTGACCCTGGCATCTTACACTGCATTTCACTGTTTTATATACTGCCTTTAGCATCTGAAGCATTCTACCTCTGACCCCAGAACCTTCCAAAACTTTCCAAAGCGCTTGCCTACTTACAGTGTCGAACGCCTTTTGGAAGTCAACAAACAACACATACAGTTTCTTGTTACGGCTGAGGTACCTTTGCACAACATTATACAGAATACAAATATTGTCAACAGTCGAATACCCACTCCTACATCCAGCCTGCTCTTCCCAAATAAGTTTATTTTCGTCTGCCCATGCCTGTAGTCTAGCATTCAGGATACAGATCTGGAGAGAGAGAGAGAGAGAGAGAGAGAGAGAGAGAGAGAGAGAGAGAGAGAGAGAGAGAATGTAGGCAGAGATAGAGAAATGCTGGGCAATGTACCATCTCATGTCTTGCTGCTACGAAATAAAGAATAAGAACTCAAACAAGAGATATGAAGTCTTCTGTCCAACCAAATGGAACATCAAGCCCTCCAGTACCAAGCAAGACTGAAAGTGGTGTATCTCCATCCGAGCCAAGAAGAACTAACCAAGCTCTACGAATCAGAAGATCCTCGGCATGTACAAGAAACCAGCCTGCCTCACAGCCCAGCGCCCATCTGCTATATGGAAAGGAACCAAAAGGTATTTATCATCTAAAGGGAGAGAGAAACTGAGGGAGAGGGCCCTGTAACACGTTCATGGGAGCGTGTCTTTGCCGCAAGTACACGAAGATAGCTGGAGTCGGCGTTTTCTGCGTAGATAGATTCCAGTCTGGTGGAAAGACTATTTCGCTTGCTGTATAGTTGATGTACCAGGTGCATCATCAGTCGCTGTGAAGTGCGTTGGCAAAGATTCTCTGCGTATTCAGAGTTGAAAGTGTGTGCCAGAGGATTCTTGATCGCGAGACCATGAGGTATCTTTTAATGTCTTTTGCATTCTCGGAGGTGCCACAGAAAGTGCCCTGATGCGCGGTACATTGGAGAGACAGGGCAGACCATTACGCCAACGCATGAACGGGCACAGAGCAACTATCAGGAGCCAGTCGCCTCTACCAGTGAGTGAACATTTTAATTTGCCGGGCCACTCAGCAGCGGAAATGATGGCGAGCGTGCTCAGGGGCGGCTTGCACGACATTAGGCTGTTCAACATGCACCATGCCGGACTCAATAGAGATCTCGGCTTCATGGCGCACTACAAGTGAACTTTTCACGACCTGCACGTGCGCCCCATGAGATTTCTTAGTCATGAGGTGAACCCCTACTAACCATTATCTACTTATGCCGTCACCCGCCAGCCTCTCTCACACTTGGCCTGAAGAAGGACTTCATCCGAAAGCTTGCCACGACGCCAAGACAAGACATCACTGCTTGTACCTGCCAGCAAGATCGGAGCCTTGCCGCTGCCACAGAGACGGAGCTGCCACGTCTTTGTGACTCTTCGCTCTACATCCCGGGGCGGGAGGCTCTACCCCCATCAGTATACGCGTACCTGTAAACGGCCCTTTTCAGGGCCACCTTGGCTCAAGAAGGAATACATTGTCGGTTGCTGTCCACACCTCTTTTTATTTTCAGTCTGGTAGAATGTGATTGTGAAATTGTATGGGTAAACCAGCGGGTTACCAACAAAAAACGTTTCTGAAAAACATAAGAGGAAAACTCATTAGCAGATTTTATACTGACTGGAAAAATGCGAGTTGGGAACAGTAACTCCTTCTAGACTATTCAAAATATCATTTGGAACTGAACAGTACCTCTATGACATAGATTTTTTAAAAAT
>JAWQFJ010032306.1:0-2500 GCA_034096865.1 Theodoxus fluviatilis | reverse complement strand
AGGCCGAGTGCCTAACGAATCATCTTATTGTATAGGGTCTTTGGTCCTACTAAGCGATCTCTCCTTCACCCTACGCTTATCATATGCTGATGACTATCCCATGCACACGCACGCAGATAATTATCAGACGCCAATCTCTTCGCACGACGCAGAAGGACTGCTGCTGTACCAGAGCTTATTAACGGCATCAAGAACCGGTACATGCCAATTTTCGCCACTCATTTACAGAGGCTGACGTCAGCACTGACACACGCAGAGTTGAGACTTCCACGCCACGAAGACCAGACGGGAAATGTCTGGCAGCTGACTTCGAATACGAATGAGATGCTGGTCAAGTGGCTAGCCAGAGGGGTTGGTAGGCAGCAAGTTGACAGGCAGGCCCAAGTTCTGTCAGCTGGACAGAGGCAATTTCAGAAGGTGGAAGGCACAGGAATGGGGGTGGACGTGCGGCCATTGTTATGTCAGACTAAACATGCCAATGAGACAGCGGCGTGTATGTCACGTGTCAAACGCGCAGTCTGCTCACCGTTCGGTGACGTCCGCTGTGGCCTATACACTGGGAAAAGGCCTACTTTCTAAAACAGGGGTAGGGGTAGGTGGGGAGAGAGATAGAGAGAGAGAGAGAGAGAGAGAGAGAGAGAGAGAGAGAACAAATTTATTGAGTAGGCCACCGGCTCTTTTCAAGCATAATGGTACATCACAAGGCATGTTAAAGGCAAAGAAAGCAGTGTACACTTTCCATCGGCAGGGTATTTTACGACTTGTAGTGTCAATCTAAGTAGAAGCTATCTCGCTCTGCAGATTCTGCAGCTTTCTTTCTACGCATTAGGGCCTTGTACAAATATACACCCGTTGCTCTTATTATAGACTTACTTTGGGAAGACATTCTAACACCCACTGAGTCAGCACAATTTAGATCAAGGTATGTCAGTATGTAAAGCTCCCTCAAATCGCATAAGACTGGACATAGGAGTAGAAAATGAGCTTCTGTTTCATATTGTTCTCTACATAATGGGCATAACTTTCGTACAATTTCTTTTGTATACCTCAGTTTATGGCAGTACAATTCTGAAATACGGCGTTCGAAGCTGCGCGGTTCCCAGAGTTGCATCCTTGAGCAAGATGCTTAACTCGCATTGCTTCTCCCCACCCAGGAGTGAAACCGGGTACCTGTGAGGGCAGTGTTGGCAAAACGTAGTGCGATTAACCCTTGTATGCGGCCAAGCGCCAGCATCGGGTTGGAATACTCCCCAGGGAGCGGAGTTGGTGCTGATACCTGACTGTGTGCGTCTTAAATGTCTGTCACTATGTTTGTTGTGAGGGACCAGTGAGGATTGATCAAGATGCCCAGTGATCAGGGGGTAAAGTGTAAAGCGATTTGAGACCCAGACAAAGGGTGTAAGTCGCTATATAAAATCACACCTTTACCTTTTATTTTGGTAGACTACACATCATATCATACTATATACATTTTGAGGTAATCTCTAATTTTTCATTTTCAAAATTCTTAACCAGTACTTAATGCTTCTGAGTGTGACATTGATGTACAATGGAAAACGCCCCGTCTCGCCATAGCACATTAAATTAGGGGTACGAGATGCAACATTCGAAAATAATTTGATACCATACAAATGTACACCCTCTGTGACCTCACATTCATTAACTCCCCATACCACTGCTCCATACAGCAAAATTGGTAGAACTTGAGCATCAAACAGTTTGAAGTATACATTTGGAGGCACATGCGCAACTTTCCGTAAGGTCCTATGCATACTAGTAAGGGCGGATCTCGCTCTACAGGCCAGATCCGCCTGAGAAGAACGTAAACAAAGTTTGGGAGTGAATTTTATTCCAAGATATTTCTATTCATTTGTAATTTCGAGTTCCTCATCGACAAGAAACCATTTTTCATGAGAAGCAGCATAACCACCCGATCGAAATATAATAACTTTTGTTTTTGTAGTGTTAATGACAAGACCTAACCTTTCTGAAGATTTCTGTAGAAAATTGATTTGGTTCTGCAGTCCTATTGCCGTATCAGAGAAGACTACCACATCGTCCGCAAAAAGTAGAATGCACAAACTAGGAGTATTCTGTTTGAGCTGCACACCATGTTTTGCATTTCCTGATATTTCATCTACTAAGGAATTTATTATAATCGAGAACAAGAGAGGACTGATTTTGCAGGACTGCTTTAATCCTATAAAACTCTCAAAGAATCGAGATTGCCCCTGGGCCCCGCGTACGCAGTATTTGCACATCGCTCTGAGTATTCGGAGTAATCTCCCTTGCATACTATTTTTATGCAGAATATCCCACAAAACATGACGATCGACTGAATCAAATGCTTTTTTTAAATCAACAAAGCAAGCAAAATGTTTTCTGTGTATGTTGAGAACGTTCTGCACTACAACATACAACACAAACATATTATCTATCGTGAAATATCCACGTCTAAATTCAGCCTGCTCCTCCTCAGAAAACCTTTCTCCTCAGCCTA
>JAWQFJ010032304.1:102500-111888 GCA_034096865.1 Theodoxus fluviatilis | reverse complement strand
CTGTGTTGCGTGTGTCTGTGTTGTCTTTGGGGCACGGCGGGGGGGGGTTCGGGATAGGAGGAGGGCGGGTACTGTTTCTCTGTCTCTATCTCTATGTCTCTCTCTATCTCTCTCACTATGTCTCACTGTCTCTCTATGTCTCTCTCTCTCTCTCTCTTTCTCGCTCTCTTTCACACATACACACACACATAAACGCACACACACATACATACACACACAGTACACACACACGCACACACACACACACGCACACACACAAACACACACACGTACACACAAACACACACACACACGTACACACACACAAACAACACACACACACGGACACACACACACGCACACACACACAAACACACACGTAGACACACACACATACACACACGCACACGCGCAAACCCCCCCCCCCCCCCCCCCCCCACACACACACACACACTCACACACACACACACACACACACATAAACACACATACACACACACACTTACAAATGCACACACAGACACGTACACACACACACGTACACACACGTACACACACACGTACACACACACGTACACACACACGTACACACACACGCACACACACACGCACACACAAACACACACACACACACACACACTCAGAAACACACACTCACACACAAACACACGCACACAAACACACACACACACACACACACACACACACAAACACACACATACACACACACACACACAAACACACACACACACACACACAAACACACACTCACAAACATAATAATAATAATAATAATATGTTTATTTATAAGGCGCACTTCCTCCACACAGTCAAAAAAAGTACATAGTGGAGCTCTAGGCGCACACGCACACAAAAACACACACACATTATCATCACACAGTCTGAGCCTGAACATGAAACGCACACACGCACGCTATAATACAACATGCATCCTACACGTAAAGACACACACACATGCATTATATACAAACATGAGCCTGAAACATTCAGCAAGTACGAAATAGTTTCAATACGACTTAGAGAACAAGTGGGTTTTCAGATTTGACCGAAAAGCTGCAGTGTTTGCATGACGCACTGAGAAGGGGAGTGCGTTCCAGGTGGTAGGACCCTGGTATGAAAAAGTACGCTGACCAAATGTTTTTGACCTAACGGATGGAATTTTGAAGATGCGAGTGTCGCAAGAAGAGCGAAGTTGTCTAGATGGTGTGTAGATGTGAAGGAGTTGAGACAGATATAGAGGAGCGACAGCAGAGACAGAGTTGAAGCAGAGGCAGGAGGTTTTGTATTGGATCCTAGCAGAAACTGGTAGCCAATGAAGAGAGTGGAGGATAGGAGTAATGTGATGAGACTTTCTAACTTTACAGATGAGGCGAGCAGCAGAGTTCTGGACTCTTTGGAGCCGATCCACGAGATGCTTAGGGCAACCGGAAAGAAGGCTATTGCAGTAGTCGAGGCGTGAAAGAATGAAAGCACAGACGAGAGTTTGAGTAGCTTCTTGTGTGAGAAGATGACGAATTGCACTGATCTGTCTGATGTGCATGTAGGCGATCTTGCATGTGTTCCTGACGTGTTCTGACATATTGAGATGACAATCTAAGGTAACACCAAGGTTCCTAACTGATGGAACGAACTCCACATCACAGTCGCCAATCTTAAGAGAAGAAGGGAGGGCATCAGTGGCTGTCCTGCTTGATCTTACTAGCATGCATTCTGTTTTACTGTCATTCAGTTGAACCTTATTAAAGGTCATCCAGTTCTTAACATCTAGAACACAGTTTTGCATGGATTCAACGGTGGGTTGGATTTGATCGAGGGTAGCTTCTTTGTAAAGCTGGTTGTCGTCGGCAAATGCATGTTGGTTTATGGAATGTGAACCTACAATGTCGAACAGGGGTTGCATGTACATGACAAACAAGACTGGTCCGAGGACGGAGCCTTGGGGGACACCAAAACTGACTGAAGAGGTGGCTGATGTCAAGTTATTTACAGATACTGTTTGCTGTCTATTTGAGATGTAGGAGTGAAACCAGGAAAGGGCCGTGTTAGTGATTCCGTAGGTGTTCTGCAGGCGAGTGAGGAGAATGGAGTGGTCTATCGTGTCAAATGCTGCGGAGAGGTCGAGTAGGGTGAGAAAACATACTTTGCTATTGTCAAGGGAGGTAAGGAGATCATTAGCTATCTTCAGTAGGGCGGTTTCAGTGGAATGGTTTGATCGGTACGCAGATTGAAGTGGGTGTAGCAAGTTGTGAGAGGACAGGTGTTCAAGAAGTTGATTGAGGACGATTCTCTCCACGACCTTCGACAGAAATGACAGGTTTGACACTGGTCTAAAATTCTTGAGATCGTTGGGGTCTAGACATACACACACACAAACACGTACACACACACACATAAACACACACACACACACACACACACGTACTAACACACACACACACACACACACACACACAACAAACACACACAAACACAAACACACACAGACATACACGCACACACACACACACACACACACACACACACACACACACACACACACACACACACACTTACCTGACGTGATGACAAAACACGATGCCAAAACAACACACAGCCTGAACATGGTGTTGGAAGAACGAATTACGCACTATGTGAATTCTGAAGCAGGAGTTGGTTTCCTCTGCAATCTAAGACCTCCCCTAATCTCCGGGTCAAAACTTTGGTTTACAGTTGCCTTTTCCCTTATCTACACTCTGCAGTCAAGTCTAGCCTCCCAGACCAAATTTCCCACCACCTCTCCGACGCCGTTTACAGCAAAAATAGGGAATACTCATGACATTTCCACGTTGGTATCATGTGAACTTATCTTAAGCAGCTGTGTAAAAATATGCAATGATGTCTGGATGAATACGATGGCGACAACGATGACGATGATGATTGAGAGACAGGCAGACAGACAGACAGACAGACAGACAGACAGACAGACAGACAGACAGACAGACAGACAGACAGACGGACAGACGGGCAGACAGACAGACAGACAGGCAGGTAGGCAGGCAGGCAGGCAGGACGGCAGGCAGGCAGGCAGGCAGGCAGGCAGGCAGGCAGGCAGGCAGGCAGGCAGACAGACAGACAGACAAACAGACAGACAGACTTATAGAGACACACACACACACACTCACACACACACACATACACAGCGACAGACATATATACACGCACAAACACACACACACGCACGCACACAAACACACTCACACACACACACACACACACACACGCACACACAGGCAGACCCACAGACATACACACACACACACACACACACACACACACACACACACACACACACACAGACAGACCAGACCAGACCAGACCAGACCAGACCAGACCAGACCAGACCAGACCAGACCAGACCAGACCAGACCAGACCAGACCAGACCAGACCAGACCAGACTAGACAGACAGACAGACAGACACAGAGACAGACAGACAGCCCAGGGCCCTCCCGACCCGCCCCCTCCAGACCGCCACACCCGCCCGACCGCCGGCCAGCCCGCCCTGACAGCCCGCCCGCCCCCGGCCTCAAAGAACGCCCCCACATACCGGCCGCCACCCCCCGCCGACCGAGACCGCCCGCCCGCCCCGCCCCCGCCCCGCCCGCCCGCCCCCCCTCACCCCCCCCCGCCACGCCCTCCCCCGCGCACCCACCGACCCCCAGCCCCGCCGCGACATACAGCCCCCCAGCCCGCCCCGCCCTCCAGGCAATGCCCCCCAGCACCGACCAGCCGACCCGACAGCCCCGACCAGACAGACATGCTCGACACACACCGCCCAGCTCTACCCGACCGTACATTGACTAGATGCCTTGCTCACGACTCGATCGCTCGACCTCGATAGCCTAGATACTCTATCGATAGATCGCTAGATCGCTCGATCGATCGCTCGATAGCTCCGCTAGCATAGATCGATCGCTACGCATCGATAGCTAGCATAGAATCGCTAGATCGATCGCATAGATCGAGAGGCATCGGATCGATAGATCGATATGATCGCTCGCTCGCTCAGATAGATAGCTCACGATAGCTCGTCTCAGCTCGATAGGTCGGCTGATAGACGATCGAAGCTCGATAGCTCGCTCGCATCGCTAACTAGATCGATCGATCGCTCGCTCGATAGCTAGATAGATAGATAGATAGCTAGATAGATAGATTGATAGATAGATAGATAGTAGATATAGATAGATAGATAGATAGATAGATAGATAGATAGATAGATAGATAGCTAGCTCGATGATCGAAGATAGATAGATAGCATAGATAGATAGATAGATAGATCGATAGATAGGATAGATAGATTGATAGCTAGATAGATAGATATGATAGAAGATAGATAGATAGACATAGATAGATAGATAAGATAGATAGATAGATAGATAGATAGATAGATCGATAGATTGCTCGCTCGCTAGCTATGATAGATAGATAGATAGCTAGAGAGATAGATAGATAGATAGATAGATAGATAGATAGATTAGATAGCGTAGATAGATCGATCGATTAGATAAGTATAGATAATAGATAGAAGATAGCTAGATAGATAGATCGATAGCTCGATACGATAGCTATGCTCGTGCACTCGATAGCTAGCTCGCTCAGCTAGATCGATAGATTAGATGCTAGATATCTAGCTAGCTAGATAGCTACGATAGTAGCATAGATAGCTAGATAGATAGATAGATACGTAGGATAGAAGATATCGATAGTAGATAGATAGATAGATAGATAGATCTCGTAGATTAGATAGACTGAGCTAGATAGACTTCGCTCGCTCGTATCAGATAGATAGATAGACTACGCATGATCGATAGAAGTAGCGATAGATCGATAGGACTACGATAGATAGATAGTAGATAGATAGATAATGATAACAGATAGTAGATAGATAGATAGATAGATAGATAGATAGATAGATAGATAGATAGATAGATAGATAGATAGATAGATAGATAGATAGATAGATAGATAGATAGATAGATAGATAGATAGATAGATAGATAGATAGATAGATAGATAGATAGATAGATAGATAGATAGATAGATAGATAGATAGATAGATAGATAGATAGATAGATAGATAGATAGATAGATAGATAGATAGATAGATAGATAGATAGATAGATAGATAGATAGATAGATAGATAGATAGATAGATAGATAGATAGATAGATAGATAGATAGATAGATAGATAGATAGATAGATAGATAGATAGATAGATAGATAGATAGATAGATAGATAGATAGATAGATAGATAGATAGATAGATAGATAGATAGATAGATAGATAGATAGATAGATAGATAGATAGATAGATAGATAGATAGATAGATAGATAGATAGATAGATGTAGATAGATAGATAGATAGATAGATAGATAGATAGATAGATAGATAGATAGATAGATAGATAGATAGATAGATAGATAGATATGATAGATAGATAGATAGATAGATAGATAGATAGATAGATAGATAGATAGATAGATAGATAGATAGATAGATAGATAGATAGATAGATAGATAGATAGATAGATAGATAGATAGATAGATTAGATAGATAGATAGATAGATAGATAGATAGATAGATAGATAGATAGATAGATAGATAGATAGATGGATGGATGGATGGATGGATGGATGGATGGATGGATGGATGGATGGATGGATGGATGGATGGATGATGGATGGATGTAGTGGGGGTAGTGGCGGATATGGGGGGGGTAGCGTAGGGAGTGGAGCGACGAAAAGATAAAAAAGAGTAACAAGCAGATCAAAGAGGAAGGAGAAGCGAGAGATCACTAAGAGAAGATAAACGAAACGAAGAAGAAGAAGTCATCAGATTAGGTTCAGTACATACCGGGGACAAGACAGGCATTAATTAAAGAACTGAAAAGAAGAATAACCGCGTACATTAAAGAATCCAAGGCACTTACATAATATAGTTTACTGGAACATGGTTCGGAAACTAGCTAATAAGACAAAAGCACGAACAAATGAATAAATTACAAGAATGAAAATTGGTAAAAACCGAAAAAATAATACCTCATAATAATCACATATAATCCTCATAAGTACGCTCATCACTGAACTCCACTCCATGGTAACACATTGATCCACACTCCTCCTCTCCCTCCTCCTCCTCGCATCACTCCTACACTAATACTCATCATCCTCAATCACCACACCCCTCCTCCTCCTGCTGTTTGCTCCTCATGCTGCCTGCTTACTCATCCTGCAAATGCTCCCAATGATGTGGAAATGATACTAATAATGCTGCTGATCCCACTCCTCATGTCTGATGCTGCTGTTTATCCTCTTACCTAATCCTTATCATTAATGACTCTTACCTCATTCCTCCTCCTACTCATACCGACAGGCGTGATGATGATCACTCATCGCTCCTATTAACTCTACTATTATTCATAATATAATCCTCTGCTGTACCTCTCATACTACACTAATAAACAGACTCAACCTCATCATCGTGATAAAATAATAATAATGATTTATGATAGATAATATTTGAAGGCCTTAACTGCTCATAATAATGATGAATGCATAAGAGAAATAAAATCATGATAAATGATAATAATCATTACTACCTGCTAATACTCAATAATAAGAATCATAATTAAACTAAGACGAGTAAGACTAGTAAGAATCAGTCATAAAAATAAATATACTATTAACTAATACAGGATACTAGAACTAATGAATAGATATATAATAATAAGTACTAATAAGAAGAATAACTAATAAGGCATGAATAAACTAATATACCTCATCAAACATAAAAATAAACATATAAAATAATAAATAATAACAAAAAAATAATACTACTCATAACGTCATGCGAGAATAAATAATATTCATAATTAATAATATAAAAATAACTCCTCCTTTCATAACTAATAATACATAACTCCTAATCTACCCTCATCCTCCTCTCTACCGTCTCCCTAACTCCTCTCTCATTCGCCTCCTCCTCCTCCCTCCTCCTCCTCGTCATCGCTACACGCATACCTTTTTCCTCCTCCTTTAATACCTCCTACATTATCCTACGTCCCTCCTCTCTCCTCGTCAATCCTCACTCTCATCCTCCTCCTGTCCTCACTCTCACTTGGCCTCCCTCCTCCTCCTCCTCCTCCTCCTCCCTCCTCAGTGTCGTCGTCGTCGCCGTCGTCAGCAGGAGCACCACAATTAGCGGCGGTAGCAACAGCAAAAACTGCGACATCAGCAAGCCGTATCGAACAGACCGACAGTTCAGCAATTGTAGTCAGGGGAGAGTTCAAGTTTTAAAACATCAACTGAAATGTTGCTTGATGTTTAATTTTTAATTTTACGTCATTGCTCGTTTCTGAAAATGTTCACCACTAATAACATTTTCAGAACAACTGAAAATTGATTGAACAGTACAGCTCCTCTTACGGGTACCATAAAAATGGTTTGGGTAGAAATTTTATGAAATCTCTTCATGTCAGCAGGCTTTTTCTCCAAATTCTCTTAAATAGGATTACCCAAAGTCTAATTACTTTACTTCAGAATATTATTGTTTGCATTTTCTCCAGCGAAGTTATTGCAAATAATCTTCGAAATTTTTAACACGACAATGGTCTAGTTAAGAACAACAACACGCAAAACCTGTATAAATATCAAGGACTGACTAAATTCAGTGCGAAATTTGAAAGGACAGTTTAAAGGAAAAGTGCGAAGTTCGATTTTAAATTAAAAAAAAACAATATTCGATGATATGTTTTCGAATTCAACAGCATACTTGAAAAAACCGACTACTGCTAAATAAGTGGCACATTGACAACGTTCAGATCCATTGGTTCCTCTTTGACCATACACCTTTCCTCTTTGAACGCATTGCGTCAAACTGGACGCGTACTACGTTCAAAATCATGTGCCCTTCTCCTTTCTGTCAATGTCGAAAGCGAGCTAAAAAATCCGCTTCAAACATAACGTTTCTTTTTTTTAATAATAAAAAGTATTTCATACCAGACGTACACTTTGAACATATCTTAATTGCTGTTCCACTTCTGAAATTTTTTTCTTCTCCATTAATAGCTACTATCTTTACAATAATGTATGGTGAAGTTGCTTGAATTTGATTAATCAACAGATTAAGATTATTATATTGTATTACGTCCCCTTTATTTACTGAGGCGTCACACCGACGTCATTTTCTAAACTGCATTTCCTCTGTCTAAAAGGCGAATCCTGCTCGCGCTGCCGAAAATGTTAATCATAATTATACACACTACTGTACATGTAGTATCTATTTTAGTCAGCTGCAAAAGACGCAAAGTAAACGCACGACCTTTCACCTGTTCGGTGTCTCTGAAGACCCACAAGTCGCCGATGTGAGTATTGTGTAGAATGATTGTCTCTGCAATTTTATTTAACTGGAAGTTGGGGTTTTAGAGCAGTTTTGTTGCAGTTGTATATAGAACTTTGCATATGCATTGGAGCTGTAGTAGTGAGTGTTGTTGTTGATGACACTGCTGGTATTGCTATCGCAGCAAATGAAACCAAGGATAGGTATAAATTTCTGGAGTCGTCCATTGGATCATAAACACAAGGGGAAAAGACAAATTCTGTTGCAAAAATGATGGTGTGTACAAGTACATCCATTAGAATGTTTTGCATATTAAAAAAATTCCCCATTTTCCATGCACGAATCTCTCACCGCAAACACGTAGGATCTCAGCGCTGACTTGATTTGAACACAGGAGCTTCGCACGACTAAGTCTTGCCTGTTCACAACCCGTGGACATGGGTTCTCTCAGATTTTTCCAGTTTGCCAATCCTGGCTTAGGAGTTGGCGAATAACCTCAACAAAGAAGAAGGCGAGCTGGGAGTGAGAAACAGCATCCAGAGTGAATAGGAGAGTGGGGATGAGGAGAGAGGGGGTGAGGGTGGGGGTGAGGTGGGGGGTGAGGGTTGGGGGGCTGGTGGAACGGGGAGGAAGAGGGGTAAGGAGGGGGTATCCAGGGGCCTGGGAACGGAACCCCCTCCCCCTGGGCGGTTGTGCACAGACCGGGCACGATCGGCAAATTTGGGCCCCAGGTTTGTTTCGCGGTGCTTCCGGGGCCCGGTTTGCCAATGAGATGTGCAAACAGGTGCTATTGTCTCTGGGGGGGAGAGGCATTCCAAGAGCACGCCACACGGCATTCCTCATCATCAGACCTCCCTCAATCGATGGCCAGTCACGAGAGAGAGAGAGAGAGAGAGAGAGAGAGAGAGAGAGAGAGAGAGAGAGATTGATTGAGTGATTGATTGATTGATTCTTTATTTATCAAGGATGAAATTTTAGGCATTTCTGCCTATCTTACAAATTGTCCTTG
>JAWQFJ010032304.1:97500-100000 GCA_034096865.1 Theodoxus fluviatilis | reverse complement strand
TCAAAAGCCTGGGAAGGTGAATGGGATGCACCTCATATACCTCCAAGTCAAATTATATCTGGTCAGGAGTATCCATAAAAGGAACAAGGAATCTACCTTGCTTCGAAATACAGTGTATTTGATTGGCTGTACTTACATGTAGTTGGATGCTGGGAGAAAACTTCAATAAACGGCATGTCTTGTAAACGAGACACGTTGCCTGATGTTGTTGTTGTTGTTGTTGCGTACCTGGGCTAAACACTCCCAGGATCACCCAAGTGGGTAAAATGATTGCGTGTGTGACTGTTTTTGAACACCTCGCCATATAGGCAGTCACACTCCGTCTTCAGGGGATTTGATCTCTGTCTCCAGAGAATGCCAGTTGTTATGTTAGGAGCTTACCACGGCTGAAGATAATCCCCACAAAACAGTACAACATAACAACATTTTGCTGTAGCCTTGGTTTTTGGCTGGAGTCAACAAATAACAACAGCCTTTGCCCAAGGCAAACGTTGCCTGATGACGTCATACACATTTTACCCCTCTCAATAAGAAAGTTACAGGGGAACAGATTTTGAAATGCACGTGACATTTTGATGTGCTTGCACCCCTGAAAAGCTTGTTCTCGTTTCCTTTTGAACATGTGCAGAACTCAAAATTACCAGGTTGGTGCAGGGTCACAACCACCTCCCATAAATCAGCTGCTCAGAGCGTTCCACACGTAGTCACCACAGCTTCGGAAACACTCGAACACTTGCAGTTTTTTGCTGCGCAGCTCCCAGTTCTCTTAACGCTCTGATACCATTTTCAGACCTGTACTGCTTTCAATCATCATTGCCATTCTATGAATGTATGATATATGCTACATTGTGGCTTTAAAGTCCGTACCAATTATCAATTTTTTAGAGTGTGACCTTTGACTTTCATTGCAATCTCGTCGTAGTCACCGTCATCATAACAATAATATTATTGAGTTCAGCACCAACATTCAATAAATGATTCGACTTCGTTACATTTTTCCATTACTATCTTCTCCGTTTTGCAAACGCTTTCTAATAGTCCTTCAACGAAAATAACAAACAGATTCGGAGTAGAAATCTGTGTGACAAAAGGCCCTTTCTTAATTTCACCATTTATGAACAGAAAGACATACAATGATCACTCTCCTTTTTCTCCAATATGCCATTCGAAACCAAATACATTGTGGTACCCTAATTTAGTGTATCTGCTTCAACAGCAACAACAACAACAGCAGCAGCAGCAGCAGCAACAACAACAATGCCAAAACATGACTAAAACACTCCTCACGCTTTTGTTCTCTTGAGTTGAATTGTATCATATACATGATTACACAACCGGCGCATTTTTCTGAGTTTGTACTCAGCGAAATAAAGTTATTCGGTGAACTATCTCTTCATATGTAATAATACTATTAAAATGAGCCTATAAATGTACAGTTATGTATCATAAATCTAGTGATCACATTAAGGCAAACAGATCATAAGCCTGAACATTTACTGCAACGAAGCATTTGTTCTCAAGCCGCGCGAGTAATTCATGATGGCAACTGAGATGATTTACACGTGGTACGTACACATTACAATACCCTGACGCAATCTCGCATGCTATCAATTCTAAAAGATTGCATCCAACAAACTGTGTGCAACCCTCATAAGTTGAAGAGATTTATTGAGATACTTTTATATTGTGGAATAAAAATGTGATATTTTCACATTAGTGAGCACACCATTGTGGATTGGCAGTTGCCATTCTAAAAAAGGAGACAAACAAATTGAATCTATTTAAATGCTTTATGCCTACACGTATATGATAATGCCAAGATCAAATTGCAGGTGATAACGAGGTTGAAAATAGAGCGCCACAGACCGTTCGTTCTATTAAAAAAAACAGACACAAACAAAGAAATCCGCATAAATAAATTGCAATAGGTGTAAAAAGTTGATAATTTCTGCAAATCATGGGGAATTTCCAACTTTAAAATTGAGGACGCAATCAAAATTTTGAAAGAAGTATTTTAAAAATAGAATAATAATCTAGATTTCATTCGTCTCAGGGACTTAACTACGGCACTGTACCTCACGTATCATAAAAAGCCAAAGCTTGCATGACTCAATCCGCCTGTATAATTACAGGTTTTAATAGGCGAATAGAGGAGCTGACTCTGCACTCATGCAGGAGGGGAGACTACTGGAAATGGGGATATCAGAAGCTGGTGATCTACATATCGATAGTCGATTTTCTTTTTTTATGGTGCGTCATGGATGTTGAACCAACACTCACACAGTCACACAGAGGGGAAGATGCATCATAGATGTTCACCTTATACATGTGCATTCATACTCATTCACGCAGACACAGGTTACAACACACCTATAAGGTGAACATCTATGATGCACCTTCCCGTGTGACCGTGTTAATGTTGATTCAATGTCTATGACGTATCAAAAAATAAAAAGAGAAAAAACGTCCTAAAGGAGCTTCCTTAACACCATGATTATAC
>JAWQFJ010032304.1:87500-92500 GCA_034096865.1 Theodoxus fluviatilis | reverse complement strand
CAGCGCACCTTGCGCTGTCGTTGGAGGAACGCATGAGTGTGTGGGTGGTGCGGTTTCGGCGCATGACTGAGTGTGTGAAAGTGTGAGGCGTGAGTGAGTGAGCGAGCGAGCTAGCGGGTGGGCTGGTGGACGGGTGGGTGGACTGGTGGGTGAGTGAGTGAGTGAGTGAGTGAGTGAGTGAGTGAGTGAGTGAGTGAGCGAGCGAGTGAGCGAGTGAGTGAACCTGTGCATTATGTGTGTGTGCGTGGTGCACGCATGCGCGCGCGCCTCTGTATAGGCTTGTGTGCATGGGGGCGCTTTTATGTGTATGTGTATCTGCGTGCACGTACAGGCTTGCTCAGGTGTGTGTGTGCGCGCGCGCGCGTGCGTATGTATGTATGCGTTGATGCACAGGGTTGCGTGTATAAATGTGTGTGTATGTGTGCACTCGCATGCGAACTTGTTTACATCCGTGTATGCATGTGTATGTGTCTGTGCGTGTCAGTGTGCGTATGTATGTGTGCCTGTGCATGTGTGTGTGTGTGTGCGCGTGCGTGCGTGCGTGCTTGCGCGCGCGCGAGTTGTGAGGCAGGTGAGGTTTGATGTATAGATGAAGTAATGCAAGCAGTCACTGCATTAATAAATATTCAAACGCTGTTGCAAGGAAACGGGGACGAGACCGAATCGTGTGTTACTGCTGTACATGAAATGAGGGCGAATACTTGAGAAAAGTATACACACGCTAGTGCACGGTCATATGTATGCATTTACAAACTTCACTCTCTGGGAGGGGAAATGGGAAAGAAGAATTGGGTTGGGTTAAGGGTGGGTATTGGAGGATGGAGGTTGCGTGTTATTCTTGGACAAAAAGGAAAACAAAGCATTCCCCTCCCTTCCTCCGCAAATTAAAGACTATACCACTCTTACATTTGCGAAATTATCCTGACTTTGCACTAATATGAAATGTGACTTTCATTCGGTAAATATGTTATATCAAGAGTCGTTGTAGTCAACGACTCTCTTGCAACAGCATTCATTATTGATATTCTTTGGCTGATAGTGTTCATACTCTAACATGACTTTCCATGCAATATTTTCAATTTGTTTTCACAGTAATTTGTGTGAGCCCTGCTTCACTATTTTCATTACTCAAATAATCTCGCTGCTGCTTCATGATAGATATGCTTCACTTTCCAACCTTTTCTCAACGTATTTCATGTTCCATGTGTCACCATCATCATTTATCGCTGGATGTCGTGCATAAAGTGAGTTACCATACACTAAAACATCAAATAACTTTAAATGCCCTTTGCGTGCAATTTATTAATCTCTATTTCCATTGTTTTATTTTTTCCATGGAGGTTTTTGTCTGACTGAGCGTTTCAAGGTGAGAGATGTCTTTGAATTCGTGTAGCACGGGTCAATTTGCAACTGCGATCTATTTTGTAAAAACTCTCGATTAAGAATATTACATTCAAAAGTGCATGACAATATTCCTTCATAGTTTTCATTTGTTTTCACTCGGAATGTACGTAGAGTCAAAGATTCAGCCGAAACCGAAGCGGGAAATAATTTGTCAGGTCTGGTGGAGGTTGAGGATGACTTCTTGCCCTGAGAGTGGTGGTCCTTGGATGCAGGATGAACAGACGCATATTGATAGCCACGTGATGTAGTGAAGTATGATGGATGCAGAACTCCCGCTTCAGTCGCTGTCTGGGAAAGTTTTCCAATAAAAGTATAGTTCCATAGTGGTGTCATTCACATTTGTTTCTGTTCCTTCACGTACGTTCTGCTTGTGTCAATGTTGCATCTTTTTCTTAACTTTGCTGGCTGTCTGTTTTACGTCTCTCTTTGTTCTCAATCATTCACAGCTCGAATCTGGAAGTTACGAGGCTTGAGGAAGATGTGCGTTTTCTTTCAACCTGTTATTTTCTCCTCATTGATTGCTGGCCATTTTTGCATCCATTCTTCAGAGTCATACTAAATCGTTGTGTGTGTGTGTGTGTGTGTGTGTGTGTGTGTGTGTGTGTGTGTGTGCGTGCGCGCGCGCGCGCGCGCGTGTGTGTGTATGTGTGTGTTTCTTCTCCAAAGTGTTCCAGTAATCAGACTGCGGAACAATTTATTTGCCCTCTGCAGACAGACGTCTTGTAACATGTCATCAGTAACCATGACTACCCAAGGAAGTTCTGTCGATGACTGCTGACGACAAATACACACTTAGGCACATGCATGTATGGTTCAGTCAAATATGATGTGCAGGTTTGCACAAGACCGACTGTGAAGGATATACGTATACTCCTTGCGGCATTCTTGCGTGTGACCAGGCTCTTCGTCCAGTCCGACGAGACACCTTGCAAAGGTTCTGTTTGTCAGTAGTCGGGGTGTGTTTGAGGTGCTTAGACCATGTTGTTTTTGGTTTCGATTTGAGAAGAGGATAAACGCCCGGCCATAGCCAAGTGTCAACGAGTATTTCTAGAGTTAGTAGTGTCACCGCAGCACAAACTCCCAGGTGGAGAACAACTCCTGGCTGAGAGGGAGGCCAAACTGCCTGAGCCAGGAGCCTATTTGAGAAATACACTTCTTCATTGTTGCGAACGGATTTTCCACGGAGGGGCTGAGCAAACCTCCTTGATAAACTGATCCCCTCTCAAACCACAAGGAGAGAAAACGAAGGGCAGTTTTAAAAAAAGAGGTCCAACTGCGTAAGAAACCTCATCTTGAAACAACCTTCGGGTTTGACCATCGAAAATGAGAAGGAAAAAAATCACGAAGGTTTGCCTTGAAAAAAGGAGGGAGAGAACCGACGTTTGGGTGAAGAGGAGAGAGAGAGGAAAAAATACACGCTGTTCTTGTGGGATTCGGGATCTTTTGCCTTTCCAATTTGACACATTCTTTCCGTCGGAGCTGAGGACGAGACGGCGGGAGCGACTGCGATTGACATGTTTGTTGACAAACACGACGCCACTCGGCAAGGCTACGCATGACAGTGGCCTTGCGGGGGAGTGTGTGCGAGCCCCGGAATCACGCCAGCGGAAACAATTCTAATCATCCCCCCACCTCCCGCCTACCCCCCCCCCCCCCCCGCCCCCCCCCCCCCCCCCCCAACCTTTTCAACCACCACTCCCACTCCAGACTTTCCCAATCTCGTCCTACAGAGGAAGTTCATCTCCCAGAAAGATGGTTGGCGCTGGTGGCAAGGCAGAACCGTCCGCTGCATGGAGCCAGTGTGGGATTGCGCGTCTTTCCTTTGGTGACGTCAACACAGTTGCCCATTGCTCGGCCGTCGTTACTTTGTCACGTAGACACTGAACGAATGCTGTTACGTCATAGTAGTGAATGCTCACATAAACATCCTTATGTTGTATTTCTGTATAGAATCACAGTTCTTTTCTCTATGAACTTTTGTTACGTCAAGTGTTGTGGTGTTTTTTTTTTCTTCTGTTTTGTTGCCACTGAAATTTCATTCAGGATTGATAAAAAAAAGAAACAGAACAAAACAAAACAACAAATCCTGCCGTGCGAGCAGTGTACGTGGACAGATATATCACGGTACTAAAGTTTGAACTGAGTGAACATGTTTTCCTACCTGCACAAGAATAACCCTGTTGTTAGTTTGCTACGAAAAGGTTTGCATCACTTTTGTTCCAAATTTTATTAATTGCGTTTATTATCGTTTGAAACATGTTGGGCTTCTTTTTTTCTCAAATATAATTTTCCAATTTAATCCTTTCAGCAATACATATTCTTGGCCTTCTGAATTCATTCCATTCTATCATTGATTCTGATGATGATATTGGATCTGATGATGATATTGGTTCTGATGATGATGATTCTGATGCTGATGCTTCTAATGATGATGATTCTGATAATAATGCTTCTGATGATTGTGATGATTGATTTTGATTCTGATGATTCTGATGATGATGATTTTGATAATAATGATTCTGATGATTTATTTTGATTCTGATGATGATTCTGATGATGATGATTATGATCATAATTATGATCATGATGATGTTGATGATCATGATGATGATGATGATGATCACGATCATGATGACACACTTTTGGTGATGGTGATGGCGTCATATTCATCGATACAAGTGATCATTCTTATCATTAGCACAGAGGGGAAATGGGGAATAGGGGGTGGAAGAGGTGTGTTAAGAGAAATTGCAAAAGAAAATAAATCAGTTTGTACGGCAGAACCAGAGCCTAGAAGTTACTCTTGCATTTTGCTGTAGGAAGGAAATTCTGGATGAATAACAACACCCATTTGTTAAGGCGCGATGCCTTTTACAGGCATCTGTAGCAGAAAAAGATTGTCACAGAACGAAGAATGACCCCGAGGCACTGGAACAGAAAGGAGATGTTATTCTTGATTTCAAAGATTATATCTGTAAAAGCTAGAAAATGAGAAGTAAGATGTCAATGCTTTAAAGTCAGACGCAGAACGTAAGTCTTTCTCGAAATATCCCAGCATTACTCTCAATGTCGCTTTCTTTTCTTAACCATGTGTCCTCTTTTCTCTTTAGTCTTACAATGGAAAAGGAATTTTTTTAAGTTAATAGACCCACTCTTAGGTTCCTGATAAATGCTAGAAGTATTGTGCACTTTTAACACAAAAAAACGAAATTATTTGCTTTGATGCCTTAGTTTTTCAACGAATGGTAAGAAAATCCCTTGATTAAACAGGGTTTTCACCGGTCCTGGCTAATGCAAAGAATAAATCCATACGTGTGTTTTACTTTGCTGCATCGATACGAGATGGAAAAGAGTCGGTTCCTTCGTCGTCTCGATATCCTTGCAATTAAATTCAACCTTAGCAGGCGCCTGCTTAAAACGTTATTGGTCTCGAAAAACTTGCAGCCAGATCAAACGGCACGGGCCATTCCTCTCTCTCTTCTCTCTCTCTCTCTCTCTCTCTCTCTCTCTCTCTCTCTCTCTCTGTTCTCTCTCTCCTTCTTCTCCCTCATCTCTCTCCTCTCTCTCATCTCGTCCTCTCCTCTCTCTCCCATCTC